>JAVKPL010002993.1:0-189277 GCA_032173675.1 Gastrolobium villosum
ACTATGTTATGTATTGCTCCTTTGAAATCAACTCAAGGTTAGTAAAAGATTTATCTAAAGCATTTAAATGAGTGATAAGGTGTGTGAACCTTCTTTGCATACTTTGAATGCTTTCATTTTCATGAATCTCAAACATTTCAAATTCTCTAGTGAGTGCGTTTAATTTTGTGAATTTAACATCACTAGTTCCTTCATGGGTTATTTGAAGAATATCCCACATTTCCTTAGCATTCTTACAGTTAGAGACACGAAAGTATTCATCACGACCTAAGGCATTTGTGATCAAATTTTGTGCTCTAGCATTCCAATTTCCTTTCTTAATTTCATCATCATTATAATCATCTATATCTTTAGGAACATCTTCATTTTTCTCATTTTTCTTATGGTAGTGTATACCCTTTTTCAACTATACTCCATACTCTTAAATCATTAGATTGAAGAAATATTTTCATTCGACTCTTCCAATAAGAATAGTCGACGCCATTAGAAGATCCCTCAAAGGGCATATCATGGAGGCCATCCCTAGCAAGGAAAAGGAACAGCAAAGTAAATAAGCTAGTATGCAAAGACAATCTAAAAAGGCAATTTCAATATGTAAATAAAGAGATCAGAGTTAGAGAAATTGCAAACTAGATGTATCCTGGTTCGGTCACCACCACTGTGACCTACGTCCAGACTGAAGCAGCTCGATCAACTCTTTTCACTCACTATCAAGCTTAAGGGTGCTTGACAAACCACTACACCTTTTCAAGAATTCGGGCTCTTGTTGCCTTACAACTTTTCACTCCAAATTTTCTTAGGAATTTGGTGACCTTTCAAGTGTATAGGGTTCACTCCCCTAACTACTCAATAAATCAAATGAAGGTGTTTAACAATGGCTAAGTACTCTCAAAGTACAGATAATACAAGTTGAAGAATAATGGTATATGACACTCTTACAAGAATAAAGCTCAAAGAGATTTTATGATATGAAGACAAGAATAAAGCAAATAGGATGAGAATTAATGAGCAATAATGATCAAAAGGTGTGTCCCATCAATGGGAACAGTAGCCTCTATTTATAGAGGGCCCCCAAGGTTTATTTCTTATCCATTTTCGCAAACTAGCCGTTTTATAGCCGTTATTTTTGTCTCTGTACAGTGGGTAATCGATTACCATAGGATGGGTAATCGATTACCATGAAGGGTAATCGATTACTTCAGTTGGGTAATCGATTACCATGAAGGGTAATCGATTACTGAAGTTGGGTAATCGATTACCAACCTGCCAGCAGGTTGGATTTTTGCCCCTACATGGTTTTCTCTTGATTTAAAGACAGTTTTAAAAACATGTTTAAACAATTTATGAGTATTGAAAGTATATTTTCATGTTTAGAAATGTATTTCAATGTTGATTGATGATTTAATGCATGTACTTTAAAAATACTATGAGCTTCGTTCATGTAAGGAATCATCTTACAAATAATCCTAAGTCCTATATATTATTTTGAGTTTAGACTTAGAGACTTCTCTTGAAGCTTGTGTCTTGATCTTGTTTGGACTCCTTTTTGATAGTTGCACGATGAGACTTTCTTTCCATGCTTGTTTGTTATCATCAAAATCGTTGAACCTTTATGTTCTTTTCGTTGAGTGCATTGGTTCCACAAAAGTGGCTATGAATTCGATCATCATCGTTCCTATTTAATTAATAAAAATACTTAAATATTATGGTGTTTCTTAGCACAGGAAGGTAGGATGATCCTAATGCATCATCCAAAATACTAAGGTGGTGTTTGGTTGGGATGGTTTTTGGAGGACATGTATCTTTCTCAAGTATGGCTTTTAGAAACACCATGTTTGTTTCAACATATTTTCTCCAAAAACCCATCTATCCAGGAAGTATGGATTTATGAGAAACATAGATATCCGCACTGTTCAAAAACCCAATTTGAAGGTGGGATTTTCGAAAAACCGGTTATCTCACTTTTAATGCACTGTTAATTTCATAAAGCTACCTAATTTTCCCATTTTCCCCCACCAAACAACTTTTTTTTACATTTTTCTACCTATTTCCCTTTATCCATCTTTCAATTATTTCTCTATCTATTACATTTTCCTACTATTCTAAAAAAATTTCCCATACCAAACGCCCCCTAAGGTTATTCCCAAACATATCGCACATAATAAAATTCTCAAATATTGAACATAATCAATTTACCTTAGGAATTAAAACCAAACAAAGACTCACATATAATTACATAATTAATCTTATAATTTTCTAGGGTTAATCCCAATAAAGTTTCCAAATAATATAAATAATATTATTTTCTAGGGTTAAAATCCAAATAAGTTCCCAAATAATATAAATAATTTTACAAATAATCATATAAATTTCGAGGGTTGAACCTGATAAACCCCTAGTTCATCATGTTTTTCAGCATGAATTAGTATCAATTTGTGTGATTAATTGGATGAAAATGAGGTTAATGTCCTGGAAATCCCTCAAGTGCAAGTTCCGAAAGCTTTGTTGGAAATTTACACTGTCTTGTAGGGAAATGAAGCTCAAGAAGCAGCAGAAAGAAGGAAGAAGATTATGAAGAAATGGAGAATGCCTAAGTGTTGAGCGCTAAAACGTCCACACAGACCATTTTAGCGCGCTGCTGCAATCTGAAGACAAAAGTTGCTGCTGTTGAGCGCTAAAACGTCTAACACCAACGTTTTAGCGCGCTGTTGTTGGAAAAGTTTCAGGTCTTGGGCGCTAAAACCTCCTGACTAAACATTTTAGCGCCCTAATGTGGAAAAAGACTCTGGTCTCGAACGCTAAAACGTTCAAATCAAGTGTTTTAGCGTTGGAGTCAGTTGGAAGCAGTTGGGCATTAACCAGACATGGACGCTAAAACGCCCATCAAGAGCGTTTTAGCGCCCAATACGGTTAAAAGCAATTGGACATCCGTCAAGCCTGGACGCTAAAATGCCCATCTAGAACGTTTTTTCAGTGTAAATTGTAACACTATAAAAGGCAAAGGCCTTCACATTTTCTGGGAGGATCCATCATATCTCTCTCTCCTACATCAGATCTTCTTATCTGACTTCTCTCCTTTACTTTCCAAATTCTTAGGAGTAGTGTTATATTAGTTAGTGGTTCATATGTAATTGCACTTGAAGATTGAAGACTTACTATCATGACAATGGAGTTTGATCTTTCTTCTTTTCTTGTCTTTATTTCAATTATGTCTGAGTTGAGTCATTTGTAGTCTGATTCAATGGATCTCAAGTGTGAATTTATGAATGGTTAATTAGATATTTTGTTTATCTACTATGTGATTGTATGAAGTTGTCTTGATTAGTTCTTCATGTTAAAGGAATAGTGTAGAAAAGACATGATTACATTGTTCTATATTTGACAACTTTATCATCAGTGTTTTAGTAGTCAAGACATTGATGCTAGGATACTGATGTGATCTTAAGACCTTAGTAATTAATGCATGTATTAAGAAGGGAATCACCAAGACATTGGAGTTTCTGATTAATGTGTCTATCAGGGTAGTAAGACATTACATCTTGATGATAAGTAAAAGGTTGATTAACATCACATAGTAGATAATCTTCTCAGGTGCCAGAAGTTTTCATCGTTCCTTAATGACTGCAACATGATAGATATGGGTTGTAAAGGAACTCACTTTACTTTGAAGGGGCCAAAGTGGCTGCATCTGGATAGAGTGTTCAAAAGGTTGGACCGTGTGTGTGCTAATGCTATTTGGAGAACAACTTTTGAAGAGGCTACAGTTAGAAGTCTTCCTCGGTTGAATTCAGACCATAACCCGCTCATGCTCTCTTTTTTCCCAAACAATAAGGATTGGAGAGAAAGACCGTTTAGGTTTCTGGCTAGCTGGTAGGATCATGTTACTTTCCCCCATTTTCTTAAATTTGTGTGGAAGCCGAATCTAAACATCAGGATTAGTTTGAGCAATCTGGTCCCTTCCCTTAGATCGTGGAATAAGAGGGTTTTCGGGTGTATCCAAAAGAGGAAAGAATATCTTCTCAAAAAGATTGAGGATAATCAAAATAACTATGCCACTGATATGGATTGTGTCCAATCTGAGTTAGATTTAGCCCTCCAATGTGAACTCAATAACGTTATGGATCATGAGGAAGCGTTATGGTTTCAGAAAGCTAGATGCAAGTGGATTGCAGATGGGGACCGTAACACTACTTTTTACCATACTACTACTGTCATAAGGAGAGCCAGAAACAGGATTAGTGAATTAAAGAATGATCAGGGTCAAATGGTGACAGAAGAAAATGATTTAATTTTGCTGATCCATTCGTTTTTCAAGAATCTATTTTCAGAGGAAGATTTTTGTAGACCTTGGTTCACTACTACTCATAACTGGCCTGTGTTGGAGGAATCGGATATCAAGGATATGCATGTTACCATAACTGATTCTCTTATCAGAGTGGTTTTTTTTGCTATGAATAGCCTTAAAGCTCCTGGTCCATATGGGTTTCCTGCTCTCTTTTTCCAAAAGAATTGGGAATTATTGAGACTTCAAGTAATTGATTGTGTTAAACAGGTTTGGAATAGGCCCGAGTTGGTGAAAGAGCTAAATAAAACGCATCTTGTGCTTATTCCTAAGGTGGCTAAACCCGAAAAAATTAACCAATTCCGGCCAATTGCTCTTTGCTCTGTTATCTACAAAGGAATCAGCAAGCTAATTGTGGGAAAGCTGAAGCCTGTTCTAGACAAGTTAATTTCGCCCCAACAAGTTAGCTTTGTCCCCAACAGACAGATTCAAGACAATATAATCATTGCTCAGGAGATGGTCCATTCTATGAGTAGAATGAAGGGGAAGAGGGGTTTTTTTGCTATAAAGATTGATCTTGAGAAAGCATATGACCGGATGTCCTGGAAATTCATCCATACAGTGTTATCTGAGGCGAACTTTCCTGTATCTTTGGTTAATTTAATTATGCAGTGTATCTCCTCATCTGAGCTGGAAATCCTTTGGAATGGAACTCAAGCTGGTAGTATTTCCCCTAGCAGAGGGTTAAGACAGGGTGATCCATTATCTCCCTATATCTTTGTCCTTTGTATGGAAAAGCTTTCCCATTTGATTACGGACTCCTTGGAGAAGAAGGAATGGAAGCCAATGAAAGCTGGGAAAGGTGGACCATCTATATCCCATCTCTTATTTGCAGATGATCTGATGTTATTTGGAGAAGCTAATACTGATCAAATTAAGATTATGATGAGCTGTCTTAACAAATTTGGCAGCATGTCTGGGCAAAAGGTGAGCTTCCAAAAGTCCAGCATATTTTTCTCTAAAAATGTTACTCAGGATGTGGTGAATGCTATTGTGGAGATTAGTGGTTTTACCCATACTAAGAATCTGGGAAGATATCTTGGTTATAAGATGAAGCATGGCCGTGTCAGCAAATTGCACTATGGAGAATTAATGGACAGGGTCAATAATAGGCTCCAAGGTTGGAAAAGCAGTGTTTGTCAATGGCTGGAAGGATTACTTTAGCTAAATCTGTTATTTCAACTATCCCTATGTTGCACATGCAAAGTAGTCTTCTTCCTAAGGGAATTTGTGATGATATTGAAAAGTTACAAAGGAATTTCATATGGGGAGATTCTGATAATAAAAGGAAGTTTCATGCGATTGGCTGGGATGGTCTTAAGTTGGCGAAAGATCAAGGTGGCTTAGGAATCATAGATCTCAGAAAGCAGAATGAAGCTTTTCTCCAAAAGTGTGCCTGGAAGATTACTCAATGTCCTTTGCAGTCCTGGGTTCAGGTTCTTGTTGCTAAATACAGTAGGAAAAAGGATTTGATGAAAGAGGTGAGTTGTAAGACTTATGATTCTCACTTTTGGAAAAGCCTGTGCAAAATATGGCCAAAAATGCTCAATAACACTGTTTGGCAGATTGGTAATGGGCGAAAGATTAAATTCTGGAAAGATGACTGGTTGGGAAGCAACAACAATCTCATATCTCTCACAACAACCCCTCCTGAAGATGAAGATTCTGATTTGATAATTAAGCATAGCAATTTTTGCTCAGAGGAGGGTTGGAATATGCAATTTCTTCTAAGTCATTTTGATCAAAATACTGTTAACAGGATCTTAGCAATTCCTTATCCTGAGGATGGGATAGGAGAGGATATAATTGTGTGGAAAAATTGGAACCCGAATAGCTCTATTGTTAAAATGGCTTATTGCAGTCAGACAGCTTCAAGTTCTGTTCCTATAAACAACTGCTGGAACCGGGTTTGGAAGTGGAAAGGACAAGAGAGAATCAAGATTCTCTTGTGGAAGATGCTGCATGGAAGAATGTTGACAAATGATAGAGTTGCTAATTGGAGTGGGGGGTCAAATAGGTGTCATTTATGCCCAGATCAGGTGGAGGAGTGCCTTCATGTGTTCAGGGACTGTTTTATGGCTAAAAAGGTTTGGCTTTTACCTATGTTTCATCCTCTTCCTCACGGATTTTTCAATCCTATTTCATTTAAGGATTGGTTATGCCTTAATCTGAATGTAAAATCTTGCACTGGAAAGGATTGGAGAGATGTTTTCTTTATAATCTGCAACTCTCTTTGGATTTGGAGGAACAAAGAAATTCATGAAGATGGTTACAAGAGACCTGAGGACCCTTCAATTCCTCTAGCTGCCCAAATAGAGGAAATCAGAAATAGTCTTGTTCATAGGGTCAGAGAGGTTATTAGCATTCCGGTTCCCATCAAGTCGGAGAAATGTACAGCTCCTAATCATGGTTTTTTTCAAAATGAATGTGGATGGTGCTGTGAATGGGGAGAGGGCTGCCTGTGGTGGACTCTTAAGGGGTAGAAATGGAGACTGGATTGGTGGGTTTTCGGTCTTCTTAGGCTCATGCTCCCCCTTAATGGCTGAATTATGGGCTGTTTATCACGGCCTTGTTTTTGCTTGGAACCATAATTGGAAACAGATTATTTTGGAATCAGATTCTTCTCAAGCTTTAAGCTTACTTACCCTTAGGGGTAATGACACTCGAAAGCTATCATTAGTAGCTAAGATTCGAGTTTTACTTCAAAAGGAATGGATTGTTCACTTAAATGGTATCTCTAGGAAGGCTAACATGTGTGCTGATTGGATTGCGAAAAAAGCCTTGGATGACTCCCTTGGTCTCTCTTCAATCTCTTCTCCTCATTGGGCTCTCCTAAATCTGCTAGCTGCGGATATTCTGGATCCGGGGCGGGACACTGCTGCTAATTAGGATGCTGTGCTATCCTCGGGAGTTTAGTTTTTAGTGTTTCTTTTAGTTTATTTTCTCCATTGTTTTTTCTTGTTCTGGTTTCTGTCTTTTGTTGGGGGTGATTTAGCCCCTGTTGATTACCAAAAAAAAAAAAAAAAAAAAGATAATTCATTATGGAAATTGGTGAAAGTAAACTGGCCTTTGAAGGCCGATGCATGTAAGGTGTAAAACAAAAAAATTTACTGCGGAACATACATGCACACATAGGTTCATGCTTTAAGACAACATGATGTTACCTTATTTTTGGCCTGATCAGTCAGGGAGATCAGATGTCAGGCTTGAAGGGTTCAAACCCTCTAATGGTGATCCACACCACCATTCGTCAATGATGCAAGAACCCTTTCTTGAAAGCCACCAGATGAACACCACAGTGAGGCTTGCTATGCGCACAACTGGTGAAGGTGGAGGCTAGGTATTCTGTTTGGAAAGGTGTAGTGAACTACCCTACAAAATGGTGCATAGATGGAGGAGAGTTGGCTAGGTTTTCTTAACAAAACCCTAAGGTGAGGAGGCTGTATATAAGCGCACACCTTGATGAGAGGAAGAGGGAATTTAATTCATTCAAAATGAAAACCAACTTTCAAAAACATTTGAAATTTGCGCATCGAACAGGGGAGGATAAGGTGGAGCTGTTGCAAAACCAATTTTGCCAACAACCTCCAATCTTATCCTCATGAAATTAAGTTCAAAATAATTTAAACTTAAATTCATAAACTATCATATAGTATACTTTTCATGCGCATAATTCAGCCCTAAAAGGGGTCCAAATATATTGAGTAGTTGCATTCAAAATTTGAATCAACTCACCCACTGATTCCCTCAACCACCAAATCTGAATGGAGCTTTGTTTTAAGTGATAAGATGACATCCTTGTCACTCAAATTTGCGCACCAAACAGCCCAAGGATGTGCTCCAAAGATGCTTCTTGATCCAAGGAATATGCTCCAATAAGATCCTATCTTATCCTTTTGTTATGAAACAACTTTTCAAAGCCAATTCAAATTCAAATTCAAACACTTGAATTCAAATGTTGAAACATTCAAATTCAAAATTCAAAATTCAAAATTCAAAATTTCAAATTTCAAATTCAAAATTCGAATTTCAAAATTCAAATTTCAAATTCAAATTTCAAATTTCAAATTCAAAATTCAAATTTCAAATTCAAAATTCGAATTTCAAAATTCAAATTCCAAATTCAAAATTCAAATTTCAAATTCAAAATTCAAATATTTGATTATTAATTTAACTAATTAAATTAATTAGTAATGGCTTGGACTATCCAAGCCCATTACTAAGCTCCATGCACCACCCACCCATTTAGGTGGGCTTCCAAACAGCTTCTTGGGCTAACAACCATTATTAGGCCCAATACCTTTAAAGCTAGTCCATCATGACTACAAATAGATAAGTCGTACTAGTCTTACTCGAGATCACTGATCCCCAAACTCAGTGTCTCTAGACTAGGAACATATAATTAGGAATAGACATGCAATATCCTTGAATCCTCATGATCGTGATCTCATCACAGATACTCAAGAGATACCTGTTCTATTCCAAGGGGTTTATCCAGTTCGTTCATATAATATTAACAGTAATATCGAGACACAAAATGAAACTGAATAAATAGTGCTTTATTTATTTGCGACAAATAAAGTTCTACATCTAGTGTCCTTTATTTAATCAAAAGATTGTCTCTAGGACACCCATATTATCATGTTGGCATCCATGTCGCCTGAACTGCAAAAGCAACATGAGCATATGGATGCTCCCTCTATTATCGTAAATCTCAAGGAGTTGTATGATATTAAAGGCAGGCATGAGAGGTATGAGGCCTCAAGAGAACTGTTCTCTTGTAGGATGACTGAGAGCATGTCTGTTGGCAGCCATGTTCTCAAGATGATCGGGCTGATTGAGAAGCTAGGAAACCTAGGCTTCATCATGGATGCCGAACTAAGTAATGACTTAGTCCTCACCTCACTTCCACCTTCCTTCAGTCAATTCATCATGAATTACAATATGCATGGGATGCAAGTGAGCTTGCGTGAGTTGTTAAGCATGTTAACAACAGCTGAAGTGTCTATCAAGAAGGATAGGACACAGGCTCTTTTGATTGGTGGGCCTAGCAAGGCCAAGGGAAAGGGTAAGGAGCCTGCAAAAGGTGACCCCCTTAAGCCCAAAGGAAAATCCAAGAAGAAGAAGGGTAAGAAGGCACATAAGGAAAAGGGTGATGCTGAGTGCTTCCATTGTGGCAAGAAAGGCCACTGCAAGAGGAATTGTCCAGACTACCTGAACACTGTGAAGGACAAGAAGCATGGTGATGCTTCTGCCTCAGGTATTTTCATGATTGAGATAAATTATTCTTATGCTAATCTATCCTCATGGGGTATTGGATACCGGATGTGGTTCTCATATCTGCAATATGTTGCAGGTACTTAGGAGCCCAAGGAGATTGGATAGAAACGAGGTGGATCTCCGCGTTGGTAATGGAGCAAGAGTTGCTGCTCATTCAGTTGGAGATGCTGACCTTATTTTGCCTACGGGCCTTTTATTGCATTTGAATAATTGTCTTTATGTTCCGCATATTTCTAGAAACATTATTTCAATTTCTTGTTTAGAACAAGATGGTTATACTTTCAGTATTAGGGATGGTACTTTTTCTATCATTTTGAATGATATGGTTTACGGTACAGCTTCTTTAATAAATGGATTGTATGTGTTGGAAATGGGAAATGAAGTGCTCAATATAGATGTGAAACGACCTAGGACGGATAATCAATCTTATCTTTGGCACTGTAGACTAGGGCACATAAATGAAACAAGATTGTCTAGGATGCATAGAGATGGATACCTGGACTCCATGGATTTGGAATCCTATGGACAGTGTGAATCTTGTCTAGCTGGGAAAATGATTCGACAAAAGCCCAAAGGGCTTGAGAGTCATAGGGCTAGTGAGTTATTAGAACTCATTCATACTGATGTATGTGGCCCAATGTCTATTGAGGCTAGAGGTGGATATTCTTATTTCATTACCTTTACAGATGACAAATCAAGATTTGGGTATATATACCTAATGAGATATAAATCTGAAGCTTTTGAAAAGTTCAAAGAGTTTAGGAATGAAGTGGAGAAACAGCGTGGCAAGATGATTAAAACATTACTATTAGATCGTGGTGGTGAATATTTGAGCCACGAGTTTCAGGGTTATCTGAGAGAAAATGGAATTCTCTCACAACTTACCGCTCCTTACACACCACACCAAAACGGTGTCTCCGAAAGGAGAAACAGGACCTTGTTAGACATGGTTAGGTCTATGATGAGTGAGACTCAACTTCCAAAATCGTTTTGGGGATATGCCTTAGACATAGCGGCATACCTTCTAAATAGGGTACCGTCTAAATCTATTCAGACCACACCATATGAGATATGGAGTGGTAAGAGACCCAACCTGAGTTACCTCAGGGTATGGGGATCGCCAGCTTATGTCAAAGCGTTGACATCAGACAAGCTTAGTGCTAAGAGTACTAAATGTCTATTTGTGGGGTATCCTAAAGGTACTAAGGGATACTACTTCTACTCCATGGAAGAACACAAAGTGTTTGTGTCAAAGAATGCTGAGTTCCTTGAGAAGGATTTGATCTCTCAAGGAGGCAGTGGGAGTAAGATTGATCTTGAAGAAGTGCAAGATCCACAAGAACGGATTGAGGAACCTGAGTCTGCTCCGCAGGTGACGTTCTCCAATGGAGAAGTAAACACACAACTCCGTAGAACTACGAGGGTCATCCATCCACCTGAAAGGTACGGGTTTGTGATTGAGAATCAGCAAACTGTTGAGGATGATGAACCAAGTAACTACGAGGAGGCAGTCAAAGATGTTGACTCCTCAAGATGGCTTGAAGCCATGGAATCTGAAATGGATTCGATGTATTAGAACAAGGTATGGACCTTGGTTCCTAAACCGCAAGGAATAGTTCCTATCGGTAATAAATGGGTCTTTAAAAGAAAGACTGATGCAGATGGCAACGTTCAGACCTACAAAGCTAGGTTGGTGGCGAAAGGGTATCGTCAAAGACAAGGAGTTGACTATGATGAAACTTTCTCACTAGTTGCCATGATCAAATCTATTAGGATCATGCTTGCAATAGCAGCATACCACGACTATGAAATTTGGCAAATGGATGTCAAGACCGCCTTCTTGAATGAGTTCTTGAAGGAGGAAGTGTACATGACACAACCTGAAGGCTTTGAAAATAAAGATCAGGAGCATATGGTATGCAAACTACAAAGGTCAATATATGGGCTAAAGCAAGCATCAAGGAGTTGGAATATACGTTTTGATGAAGTCGTTAAGAGTAACGGTTTTATCAAGAACGAGGATGAACCTTGTGTTTACAGAAAGGTTAGTGGGAGTAATGTCGTCTTCCTAGTGCTCTATGTAGATGACATATTACTAATAGGAAATGACATCCCCACATTAAAAATAACGAAAGAGTGGCTTTCAGAAAACTTTACCATGAAGGATTTGGGAGAGGCAGCCTTTATACTTGGTATAAAGATCTATAGAGATAGATCCAAGAGGCTGCTGGGTTTATCTCAATCCACGTACGTTGACAAGATGCTAAAGAGGTTTAGCATGGAAGGGTCGAAAAGGGGTTTTCTTCCTGTCAGTCATGGGGTTCACCTATCAAGGGCTATGTGTCCTAAGTCACAGTATGCCATGATATGTACGAGACCAGATGTCTCATATGCTTTAAGCATTACGAGCAGATACCAGTCAGACCCTGGAGAGGGTCACTGGACGGCAGTCAAAACCATCCTTAAATACTTAAGAAGAAATAAGGATGCGTTTCTGGTCTATGGTGGGGTTAATGAGTTAACAGTGAAAGGGTTCACTGATGCCAGCTTTCATAGTGACAAAGATGACTGCAAGTCACAGTCAGGATTCGTATTCACCTTAAATGGTGGGGCAGTGTCATGGAAAAGTTCCAAGCAAGAGACAACAGCAGATTCAACGACAGAGGCTGAATACATAGCTGCTTTAGAAGCAGCTAAGGAGGCAGTGTGGATCAAGAAGTTCATAAATGAACTAAGGGTGGTTCCAAGCGTGGATGAGCCCATACAGTTGCTTTGGGACAACACAGGAGCCATTGCGCAGTCAATGGAACCTAGGTCTCATCAAAGATCTAAACACGTGCTCCGCAGATATCATTTGATTAGAGAAATCATTGATAGGAATGATGTAAAAATGGATTATGTTCCCACAGACGATAACCTGGCCGATTCTCTGACAAAGGCTGTTTCTCAGAGAAAACATGATAGTCATTATGAGGCTTTGGGCATACGACTTAGGTCTGATTGGCTCTAGGCCAAGTGGGAGCTTGTTAGCATATGGGTGTCCTAGAGAAAATATTTTGATTAAATAAAGGACACTAGATGTAGAACTTTGTTTGTCGCAAATAAATGAAAGCACTATTTATTCAGTTTCATATTGTGTCTCGATATTACTGTTAATATTATATGAACGAACTGGATAAACCCCTTGGAATAAAACAGGTATCTCTTGAGTATCTGTGATGAGATCACGATCATGAGGATTCAAGGATATTGCATGTCTATTCCTAATTATATGTTCCTAGTCTAGAGACACTGAGTTTGGGGATCAGTGATCTCGAGTAAAGACTAGTACGACTTATCTACTTGTATATGGATACAAGGTAAAGACCTCATGAGCTGCAGATATGGAGATATCTTAGCTAAAGTCGTGGGTGGACCTATAAGAGTATAGCTCGCACTGAACAGACCCAAAAAGAGACTCTATGAGGAAATCTCACAGATAGTGTCATTAGAGTAATCTCTTTATGTTTGGGTATGTCTTTCCTTAGACCAGAAGTTATTACCTAGACTGTGTTCTTGAAGGCATGTTTTGATCGTATGCCTCGTCTGCCTGAAACATGGAGATTCATAGGTATACTGTTGGGCGTGTCCTTAAAGGGCACAGGGCTACGGTAATAAGCTGAAGGAATTCGTCAAATCTCTGTGAGAGATTTGGTTATCTGTAAACCGGAGAAATCGAGATGACATTTACAGGGACTCGGGAATCTATGCATAGTAAAAGAGATCATGAGATGATCTGCCTTTAGAGTCAGTAAATTGAAGATTCCCTATTTCGAATAAAGCTTACCCTACCGCAGGGGTTGATACATTTCATTACCCTAGGTTAATGGGAAGATAACCGAGATGAAGGGAAATACATACGGTAACCAAATATGTGCAATAGGATGATCAAGTCATTAATTTGACTAGTTCTGGGGCAACAAAGCATTGCTAGTGCTCTGTGTTGTCATTAATTGGGTTGTGGGCTTGTTGGGCCCAAGCCCAGTTATGTCAGAAGCTAAGTTGGACCTAATGGGTCACACACTAACACCTTGTAGTCATGATGGACTAGCTTTAAAGGTATTGGGCCTAATAATGGTTGTTAGCCCAAGAAGCTGTTTGGAAGCCCACCTAAATGGGTGGGTGGTGCATGGAGCTTAGTAATGGGCTTGGATAGTCCAAGCCATTACTAATTAATTTAATTAGTTAAATTAATAATCATATATTTGAATTTCGAATTTTGAATTTGAAATTTGAATTTTGAAATTTGAATTTGGAATTTGAATTTCGAAATTTGAATTTTGAATTTGAAATTTGAAATTTGAAATTTGAATTTTGAAATTTGAATTTGGAATTTGAATTTTGAAATTCGAATTTTAAATTTGAAATTTGAAATTTTGAATTTTGAATTTTGAATTTGAATGTTTGAACATTTGAACTCAAGTGTTTGAATTCGAATTTGAATTGGCTTTGAAAAGTTGTTCCATAACAAAAGGATAAGACAGGATCTTATTGGAGCATATTCCTTGGATCAAGAAGCATCTTTGGAGCACTTCCTTGGGCTGTTTGGTGCGCAAGTTTAAGTGA
Source organism: Gastrolobium villosum (assembly GCA_032173675.1). Taxonomy (NCBI): domain Eukaryota; kingdom Viridiplantae; phylum Streptophyta; class Magnoliopsida; order Fabales; family Fabaceae; genus Gastrolobium; species Gastrolobium villosum. The sequence continues at coordinate 14,228 of JAVKPL010002993.1, forward strand.
TAAGGATGTCATCTTATCACTTAAAACAAAGCTCCATTCAGATTTGGTGGTTGAGGGAATCAGTGGGTGAGTTGATTCAAATTTTGAATGCAACTACTCAATATATTTGGACCCCTTCTAGGGCTGAATTATGCGCATGAAAAGTATACTATATGATAGTTTATGAATTTAAGTTTAAATTATTTTGAACTTAATTTCATGTGGATAAGATTGGAGGTTGTTGGCAAAATTGGTTTTGCAATAGCTCCACCTTATCCTCACTGTTCCATGCGCAAACTTCAAAGTAGTTTGAAAGTTGGTTTTCATTTTGAATGATTTAAATCTCTCTTCCTCTCTAAGTGTGCGTAGAACACTTGTTCCTCACCTTAGGGTTTTGAGAAAACCTAGCCAACTCTCCTCCATCTATGCACCATTTTGTAGGGTAGTTCACTACACCTTTCCAAACAGAATACCTAGCCTCCACCTTCACCACTTGTGCGCATAGCAAGCCTTACTGTGGTGTTCATCTGTTGGCTTTCAAGAAAGGGTTCTTGCATCATTGACGAACGGTGGTGTGGATCACCATTAGAGGGTTTGAACCCTTCAAGCCTGACATCTGATCTCCCTGACTGATCAGGCCAAAAACAAGGTAACATCATGCTGTCTTAAAGCATGAACCTATGTGTGCATGTATGTTCTGCAGTAAAATTTTTGTTTTACACCTTACATGCATCGGCCTTCAAAGGCCAGTTTACTTTCAACTAACACCCTGTAGTCATGTTGAACTAGTTTTAAAGGTATTGGGCCTAATAATGGTTGTTAGCCCAAAAAGCTGTTTGGAAGCCCACCTGATGGGAAGAGGGCGCATGGTTCATGTAATGGGCTTGGATGGTCCAAGACATTACTAATTAATTTAATAAGTTAAATTAATCATCAAATATTTAAATTTTGAATTTTGAATTTGAAATTTGAAATTTGAATTTTGAATTTGAATTTTGAATTTAAATTTTGAACATTTGAATTCAAGTGTTTGAATTCGAATTTGAATTGGCTATGAAAAGTTGTTTCATAACAAAAGGGTAAGATGAGATCTTGTTGGAAGAAATCCCCTGCATCAAGAGAAGATATTTGATCTCATCCAATGAGGGAATGGTGCGCCTCTTTAGTTGCAAATGAGTGTCATGTTGTCAACTAAATGTGTTCCAATTCTAATTTGGTTGGTTGAGAGAATCAGTGAGTTAGTTGGTTCAAATTTGAATGCAACTACTCAACGTATCTGGACTCAATTTGAGACAGAGTGAGACGCATGAGTGAGTGGTCATATGATGACCATTAGGTCAGAATCATGCAGGGATAAGGATCTAATCTCATTAGGATTCAAAGTGAGAGTTGTTGGCAATTTTGAATTGCAACAAATCCTCCCACTTATGCGCACAACTTGAGGGATTTTCAAGTGAGGAAAATATTCTCATTCTCTCCCTACTAAACAACCATCTTATGCGCACAAAGGGTTAATAATTCCTCCTTAGGGTTTTCACAAAAACCTAGCCTATTCTTCTCACCTTTGTGCCACACTCTAGTGAAGTTTTCGTGTTGAAGACTTCACTTTTCTAAACACTAAACCTAGCCTCCATCTTCACCTATTGAGCGCATAGCAAGCCTCACTGTGGTGGTCAAATGACGGCTTTCAAGAAGGCGTTCTTGCATCATTGACGAAGGGTGGTGTGGATCAACGTTAGAGGGTTTGAACCCTTCAAACCTGACAAGTGATCTCCCTGACAATCAGATCGTAAACAAGGTAACAGCATGCTATCTTAAAGCATGAATAACTATTTGCATGTATGTTTCCGCGAGGAAAATTTTTGTTTTTCCCTCTCACATGCATCGGCCTTCAAGGCCAGTTTTACTTTCAAGTGGTATCAGAGCCCGGTTGCTTTACCATCGGCGGGTGATGGTACCTTGTTTGTGAAAAGTGTTTTTCACGGTCAAAATCTTTAAAGGGTTAAAGTTTAAATTCTGCATATGGATTTTGAATCACAAATGCTTTAAGTTGTTAAAGTCTTTGTTTTTATGAACATGTAAATTCGATTACTATGTTCATAAATCTATATGTATTCATGGTTTTGTTTCTTTTTCTTTATGAAAGTTTTAAAAGGAAACACCCTTTTTGAAAGGGATGAGTCGGCAATGAAGGGTACTTAGAGTACCTTGAATGTTTTCTTATTTTTCTCCATGAATTGTATCATGAGCATAGCATGAAATTTTTGTGACAAAATTTATCATATACACGCATATATGATTCGGCCATGAAAAGGTTTATGGCTGCATGCATGGTTTAATTTTGTTTTCTTTGAGAAAGAATTAACAAAATTTGAATTATAATTTTTTTTATATAATTCGGCCATCAATAGAAAATTAAAAGAATTTGAATCTTGATTTTATTTTGGTGTTTAAATGTTAAATATCAAAATATATGTGAAAAATATTATGAGATAATATGATGTTTATGCTTGCAAGTTTTTTGAATCTTTTAGGTACAAAAAGGAAGGGGATGGTCATGGTGCCCGATTTGAAATTTCAAATTTAAATTAATGTGTAATTTGCTCTATTTATTTAGAGTTGTAATTTGTAATTGTGTCCCTCCAAAGATGTTTTGGAGTTTCTTTAATTATATGTAATTAGAGAATTAGGCTAGTGGCGTATAGATGACAAGCAGTCGTTGCTTGAGAAGCAAGATGGACAAAAGCGCGAGCACCATGACTGTCTCAAATAAACTGTTTATTTGCATGTATGCTTAGAACGTCTAGTATGCATGAATTGGACAAACCGCGTTTGTATGGTTATTTGTCCAATTGCGACTAGTGTAAACCGATAGATGTTTGACATAGGTTATGACTAGCATGATAACTTACAACATGCGTTTGATGAGACCTAATAAACCCTAAATAAAATGAACCCTTAAAAGGAATAAATTATTAAGCGTATGATTACCTCCCACCACCAATACTACTCAAACCTCTTCTACATAGTGATGCTCCAGAACTCAGTTGGTACCCACTGTTTCGTTGACCTAGAGTAGTGTTAGAAGTGTGAGACACTTGGGGTGCTGGTTAATGCTTAACTAAGAGATAAATTGCAGGCTCAGCCAGGCTTATGTGCTTAGGGTAATGGTGCTAGGTTGGTTGCATGAGATGCACCACTAAGTGACAAGGAGTTGTCAACCTAATGTTAAGAGAGGGTATGAGATATTGTTGATAAGGATCAACCCATTATTTAAATTAATCTTGCGGTCTCAGACGGAGATTAAAATAAATAATCGCACTCTTAATCTCACTAAAGTAAATCTAAAAGTAGATTAACCCTAAGTCAAATGGTAAGGGTCATTGACTTAGATAAAATAGTGGGAAGGACAAATTATTTAAAGTCTTTAATAATTTGTTTTTAACTACATAACCGTATATTAATTAAAATCATCTTTACATCTTTTTCAGCTTTTAGTATGACTAATCCAATGTCACTGCGTTCAATTCTCGATACGAATAAACTGACCGGTTCAAACTTTATGGATTGGTATCGAAACCTAAGAATTGTTCTTAGGGCCGAAAAGATTGCTTACATTCTAGATGCTACATTGTTAGTATATGGGCGTCCTAGAGACAATCTTTTGATTAAATAAAGGACACTAGATGTAGAACTTTGTTTGTCACAAATAAATAAAAGCACTATTTATTGAGTTTCATATTATGTCTCGATATTATTGTTAATATTATATGAATGAACTGGATAAACCCCTTGGAATAGAATAGGTATCACTTGAGTATCTGTGATGAGATCACGATCATGAGGATTCAAGGATATCACATGTTTATTCCTAATTAGATGTTCCTAGTCTAGAGACACTGAGATTGGGGATCAGTGATCTCGGGTAAGACTAGTACGACTTATCTACTTGTATATGGATACAAGGTGAAGACCTCATGAGCTACAGATATGGAGATGTCTTAGCTAAAGTCATGGGTGGACCTATAAAAGTATAGCTCGCACTGAACAAACCCAAAAAGAGACTCTATGAGGAAATCTCACAGATAGTGTCATTAGAGTAATCTTTTTATGTTTGGGTATGTCTTTCCTTAGACAAGAAGTTATTACCTAGACTGTGTTCTTGAAGGCATGTTTTGATTGTATGCCTCGTCTGCCTGAAACATGGAGACGCATAGGTATACTGTTGGGCGTGTCCTGAAAGGGCACAGGGCTAGGGTAATAAGCTGAAGGAATTCATCAAATCTCTGTGAGAGATTAGGTTATCTGTAAATCGGAGAAATCGGGATGACATTTACAGGGACTCGGGAATCTATGCATAGTAAAAGAGATCATGAGATGATCTGCCTTTAGAGTTAGTAAATTGAAGATTCCCTATTTCGAATAAAGCTTACCCTAAACCACAGGGGTTGATACATCTCCTTACCCTAGGTTAATGGGAAGATAACCGAGATGAAGGAAAATACATACGGTAACCAAATATGTGCAATAGGATGATCAAGTCATTAATCTGACTAGTTCTGGGGCAACAAAGCATTGCTAGTGCTCTGTGTTGTCAATAATTGGGTTGTGGGCTTGTTGGACCCAAGCCCAATTATGTCAAAAGCTAAGTTGGACCTAATGGGTCACACACTAACACCTTGTAGTCATGATGAACTAGCTTTAAAGGTATTGGACCTAATAATGGTTGTTAGCCCAAGAAGCTGTTTGGAAGCCCAACTAAAAGGGTGGAGGGCGCATGGAGCTTTGTAATGGGCTTGGATAGTCCAAGACATTATTAATTAATTTAATTAGTTAAATTAATAATCAAACATTTGAATTTTGAATTTTGAATTTGAAATTTTAATTTTGAAATTTGAATTTGGAATTTGAATTTTGAAATTCGAATTTTGAATTTGAAATTTGAAATTTGAATATTGAAATTGGATTTTGAAATTTAAATTTTGAATTTGAAATTTGAAATTTTGAATTTGAACATTTGAATTCAAGTGTTTGAATTCGAATTTGAATTGGCTATGAAAAGTTGTTTCATAACAAAAGGATAAGATGAGATCTTGTTGGAACAAATCCCTTGTATCAAGAGGATATCTTTGGAGATCACCAAGGGCTGATTTGGGGTGCAAGTTTTAGTGGATAAGAATGTCATCTTGTCATTCAAACAAAGCTATTTGGTAGTTGAGAGAATAAGTGAGTGAGTTGGTTCAAATTCTGAATGCAACTTCTCAACATATTTGGACCCTTTTTGGGCTGAAAATTGCGCATGAAATGGATAACCATATGATGGTTTTTAAATTAGAATTTGACTAGGTTTGATGAGGAGAAGATTGGAGGTTGTTGGCTAGATTTGATTTGCAACAACTCCACTTGATCCTCCTTGATTTCATGCGCCACTTTCAAATAAGTTTGAAAGAAAAATTTGATTTAATTATTATCATTCTCTTAACCCTCTTGTGCGCAACATCACTGGGGTTGTTCTTCTCCTTAGGGTTTTTCACAAAACCTAGCCTACACTCCTTCATCTCATGTGCCATTCTGTAGGGTAGTTCACTACACCTTTCCAAACACAATACCTAGCCTCCACCTTCACCAATTGGGCGCATAGCAAGCCTCCTTGTGGTGATCATCTGGTGGCTTGCAAGTTAATGCATCATTGACGAATGGTGGTGTGGATCAACATTAGAGGGTTTGCACCCTTCAGACCTGACAATTGATCTCCCTGACTGATCAGGCCAAAACAAGGTAACATCATGTTGTCCTAAAGCATGAATCTTTATGTGCATGTATGTTTCCGCGTGAAAAAGTTTTGTTTTTCCACCTTACATGCATCGGCCTTCAAGGCTATTTTACTTTCAAGTACCCGTAGCTCCTAGGGAAGGGGAAGAAGGGTTCATGGAATTTGATTTCGTAACCCACCAACAGCACATGGATGACAATGTGATGGCAGTTTGCATCATGTTGGCATCCATGTCGCATGAAGTGCAAAAGCAGCATGAGCATATGGATGCTCCCTCTATTATCATGCATCTCAAAGAGTTGTATGATATTAAAGGCAGGCATGAGAGGTATGAGGCCTCTAGAGAATTGTTCTCTTGAAGGATGTCTAAGAGTATGTCTGTGAGCAGTCATGTTCTTAAGATGATTGGACTTATTGAGAAGCTAGGAAACCTAGGCTTCATCATGGATGTCGAGCTAAGTAATGGCTTAGTCCTCACCTCACTTCCACCTTCCTTCAGTCAATTCATAATGAATTACAACATGCATGGGGTGCAAGTGAGCTTGCCTGAATTGTTAAGCATGTTAACAACTGCTGAAGTTTCTATCAAGAAGGATACGACACAGGCTCTTTTGATTGGTGGGCCTAGCAAGGCCAAGGGAAATGGTAAGGAGCCTGCAAAAGGTGACTCCCTTAAGCCCAAGGGAAAATCCAAGAATAAGAAAGGCAAAAAGAAGGGTAAGAAGGCATCCAAGGACAAGGGCGATGCTGAGTGCTTCCATTGTGGCAAGAAAGGCCATTGGAAGAGGAATTGTCCAGACTACCTGAATAATGTGAAGGACAAGAAGCATGGTGATGCTTCTGCCTCAGGTATTTTCATGATTGAGATAAATTATTCTTGTGCTAATCTGACCTCATGGGTATTGGATACCGGTTGTGCTTCTCATATCTGCAATAAGTTGCAGGTGCTTAGGAGCCCAAGGAGATTGGAAGAAACGAGGTGAATCTCCGCGTTGGTAATGGAGCAAGGGTTGCTGCTCATTCAGTTGGAGATGCCGACCTTATTTTGCCTACGGGCCTTTTGTTGCATTTGAATAATTGTCTTTATGTGTTAGCATATGGGTGTCCTAGAGATAATCTTTTGATTAAATAAAGGACACTAGATGTAGAACTTTGTTTGTCGCAAATAAATGTAAGCACTTTCATATTATGTCTCGATATTACTGTTAATATTATATGAACGAACTGAATAAACCCCTTGGAATAGAACAGGTATCTCTTGAGTATCTGTGATGAGATCACGATCATGAGGATTCAAGGATATTGCATGTCTATTCCTAATTATATGTTCCTAGTCTAGAGACAATGAGTTTAGGGATCAGTGATCTCGAGTAAAGACTAGTACGACTTATCTACTTGTATATGGATACAAGGTAAAGACCTCATGAGCTGCAGATATGGAGATATCTTAGCTAAAGTCGTGGGTGGACCTATAAGAGTATAGCTCACACTTAACAGACCCAAAAAGAGACTTTATGAGGAAATCTCACAGATAGTGTCATTAGAGTAATCTCTTTATGTTTGGGTATGTCTTTCCTTAGACCAGAAGTTATTACCTAGACTGTGTTCTTGAAGGTATGTTTTGATTGTATGCCTCGTCTGCCTGAAACATGGAAACTCATAGGTATACTGTTGGGCGTGTCCTTAAAGGGCACAGGGCTAGGGTAATAAGCTGAAGGAATTCGTCAAATCTCTGTGAGAGATTAGGTTATCCGAAACCGGAGAAATCAGGATGACATTTACAGGGACTCGGGAATCTATGCATAGTAAAAGAGATCATGAGAAGATCTGCCTTTAGAGTCAGTAAATTGAAGATTCCCTATTTCGAATAAAGCTTACCCTAAACCGAAGGGGTTGATACATTTCCTTACCCTAGGTTAATGGGAAGATAACCGAGACGAAGGGAAATACATACGGTAACCAAATATGTGCAATAGGATGATCAAGTCATTAATCTGACTAGTTCTGGGGCAACAAAGCATTGCTAGTGCTATGTGTTGTCATTAATTGGGTTGTGGGCTTGTTGGGCCCAAGCCCAGTTATGTCAGAAGCTAAGTTGGACCTAATGGGTCACACACTAACACCTTGTAGTCATGATGGACTAGCTTTAAAGGTATTGGGCCTAATAATGGTTGTTAGCCCAAGAAACTGTTTGGAAGCCCACCTAAATGGGTGGGTGGTGCATGGAGCTTAGTAATGGGCTTGGATAGTCCAAGTTATTACTAATTAATTTAATTAGTTAAATTAATGATCAAATATTTGAATTTCGAATTTTGAATTGGAAATTTGAATTGGGAATTTGAATTTCGAAATTTGAATTTTGAATTTGAAATTTGAAATTTGAAATTTGAATTTTGAAATTTGAATTTGGATTTGAATTTTGAAATTCGAATTTTGAATTTGAAATTTTGAATTTTGAATTTTGAATTTGAATGTTTGAACGTTTGAATTCGAATTTGAATTGGCTTTGAAAAGTTATTTCATAACAAAAGGATAAGACAGGATCTTATTGGAGCATATTCTTTGGATCAAGAAGCATCTTTGGAGCACTTCCTTGGGCTGTTTGGTGCGCAAGTTTAAGTGATAAGGATGTCATCTTATCACTAAAAACAAAGCTCCATTCAGATTTAGTGGTTGAGGGAATCAGTGGGTGAGTTGATTCAAATTTTGAATGCAACTACTCAATATATTTGGACCCCTTCTAGGGCTGAATTATGCGCATGAAAAGTGTATGCTATATGATAGTTTATGAATTTAAGTTTAAATTAGTTTGAACTTAATTTCATGTGGATAAGATTGGAGGTTGTTGGCAAAATTGGTTTTGCAACAGCTCCACCTTATCCTCCCTGTTCCATGCGCAAATTTCAAAAGAGTTTGAAATTTGGTTTTCATTTTGAATGATTTAAGTCTCTCCTCCTCTCCAAGTGTGCGCATAACACTTGTTCCTCACCTTAGGGTTTTGACAGAAAACCTAGCCAACTCTCCTCCATCTATGCACCATTCTGTAGGGTAGTTCACTACACCTTTTCAAACAGAATACCTAGCCTCCACCTTCACCACTTGTGCGCATAGCAAGCCTCACTATGGTGTTCATCTGGTGGCTTTCAAGAAAGAGTTCTTGCATCATTGACGAACGGTGGTGTGGATCACCATTAGAGGGTTTGAACCCTTCAAGCCTGACATCTGATCTCCCTGACTGATCAGGCCAAAAGCAAGGTAACATCATGCTGTCTTAAAGCATGAACCTATGTGTGCATGTATGTTCCGCAGTAAAATTTTTGTTTTACACCTTACATGCATCGGCCTTCAAAGGCCAATTTACTTTCATTATGTTCAAAATATTTCTAGAAACATTATTTCAATTTCTTTTTTAGAACAAGATGGTTATACTTTCAGTATTAGGAATGGTACATTTTCTATCATTTTGAATGATATGGTTTATGGTACTGCTTCTTTAATAAATGGATTGTATGTTCTGGAAATGGGAACTTAAGTGCTCAATGTAGATGTGAAACGACCTAGGACGGATAATCAATCTTATCTTTGGCACTATAGACTAGGGCACATTAATGAAACGAGATTGTCTAGGATGCATAGAGATGATACCTAGATTCTAAGGATTTGGAATCCTATGGACAGTGTGAATCTTGTATAGCTGAGAAAATGATTCGACAAAAGCCCAAAGGGCATGAGAGTCATAGGGCTAGTGAGTTATTAGAACTCATTCATACTGATGTATGTGGCCCGATGTCTATTGAGGCTAGAGGTGGATACTCCTATTTCATTACCTTTACAGATGACAAATGAAGATTTGGGTATGTATACCTAATGAGATATAAATTTGAAGGCTTTGAAAAGTTCAAGAAGTTTAGGAATGAAGTAGAGAAACAGCGTGGCAAGATGATTAAGACATTACGATCAGATCGTGGTGGTCAATATTTGAGCCATGAGTTTCAGGATTATCTGAGAGAAAATAGAATTCTCTCACAACTTACCGCTCCTTACGCACCACACCAAAACGATGTCTCCGAAAGGAGAAACAGGACCTTGTTAGACATGGTTAGGTCGATGATGAGTGAGACTCAACTTCCAAAATAGTTTTGGGGATATGCCTTATACACAGCGGCATACCTTCTAAATAGGGTACCGTCTAAATCTGTTCAGACCACACCATATGAGATATGGAATGGTAAGAGACCCAACCTGAGTTACCTCAGGGTATGGGGATCGCCAGCTTATACTAAGAGTACTAAATGTTTATTTGTGGGGTATTCTAAAGGTACTAAGGGATACTATTTCTACTTCAAGGATTAACACAAAGTGTTTGTGTCAAAGAATGCTGAGTTCATTGAGAAGGAATTGATCTCTCAAGGAGGCAGTGGGAGTAAGATTGATCTTGAAGGAGTTCAAGAACCACATGAACAGATTGAGGAACCCGAGTCTACTCCGCAGGCGAAGTTCTCCAATGGAGAAGTAAACACACAACTCTGTAGGTCTACGAGGGTCATCCATCCACCTGAGATGTATGGGTTTGTGATTGAGAATCAGCAAACTATTGAGGATGATGAACCAAGTAACTACAAAGACGTAGTCAAGGATGTTGACTCCTCTAGATGGCTTGAAGCCATGGAATCTGAAATGGATTCGATGTATCAAAACAAAGTATGGACTTGGTTCCTAAACCGCAAGGAATAGTTCCTATCGGTAACAAATGGGTCTTTAAAAGAAAGACTGATGCAGATGGCAACGTTCAGACCTACAAAGCTAGGTTGGTGGCGAAAGGGCATCGTCAAAGACAAGGAGTTGACCATGATGAGACTTTCTCACCCGTTGCCATGATCAAATCTATTAGGATCATGCTTGCAATAGCAGCATACCACGACTATGAAATTTGGTAAATGGATGTCAAGACCGCCTTCTTGAATGGGTTCTTGAAGGAGGAAGTATACATGATACAACCTGAAGGTTTTGAAATCAAAGATCAGGAGCATATGGTATGCAAACTACAAAGGTCGACATATGGGCTAAAGCAAGCTTCAAGGAGTTGGAATATACGTTTTGATGAAGTCGTTAAGAGTAACAGTTTTATCAAGAACGAGGATGAACCTGTGTTTACAGGAAGGTTAGTGGGAGTAATTTCGTCTTCCTACTACTTTATGTAGATGACATATTGCTAATAGGAAATGACATCCCCACATTAAAAATAACGAAAGAGTGGCTTTCAGAAAACTTCACCATGAAGGATTTGGGAGAAGCGGCCTTTATACTTGGTATAAAGATCTATAGAGATAGATCCAAGAGGTTGCTGGGTTTATCTCAATCCATGTATGTTGACAAGATGCTAAAGAGGTTTAGTATGGAAGGGTCGAAAAGGGGTTTTCTTACTGTCAGTCATGGGGTACACCTTTCAAAGGTTATGTGTCCTAAGTCACAGCCCGAGAAGGATCACATGAGAGGAATTCCATACGCTTCGGCTATTGGCTCCATCATTTATGCCATGATATGTACGAGACCAGATGTCTCATATGCTTTGAGCATTACGAGCAGATACCAGTCTGACCCTGGAGAGGGTCACTGGACGGCAGTCAAAACCATCCTTAAATACTTAAGAACTAAGGATGCATTTCTGGTCTATGGTGGGGTTAATGAGTTAACAGTGAAAGGGTTCACTGGTGCCAGCTTTCAGAGTGATAAGGATGACTGCAAGTCACAGTCAGGATTCGTATTCTCCTTAAATAGTGGGGCAGTGTCTTGGAAGAGTTTCAAGCAAGAGACAACAGCAGATTCAACGACAGAAGCTGAATACATAGCTACTTCAGAAGCGGCTAAGGAGGTCGTGTGGATCAAGAAGTTCATAACTGAACTAAGGGTGGTTCCAAGCGTGGATGAGCCCATACAGTTGCTTTGCGACAACACAGGAGCCATTGCGTAGTTAAAGGAACCTAGGTCTCATCAAAGATCTAAATACGTGCTCCGCAGATATCACCTGATTAGAGAAATCATTGATAGGAACGATGTAAAGATGGATTATGTTCCCACAGATGATAACCTGGCCGATTCTCTGATAAAGGCTGTTTCTCAGAGAAAACATGATAGTCATTATGAGGCTTTGGGTATACGACTTAGGTCTGATTGGCTCTAGGCCAAGTGGGAACTTGTTACTATATGGGTGTCGCAGAGACAATCTTTTGATTAAATAAAGAACACTGGATGTAGAACTATTTGTCGCAAATGAATAAAAGCAATCTTTATCCAATTTCATATTATGTCTAGATATTATTGTTAATATTATATGATCAAACTGGATAAACCCCTTGGAATAGAACAGGTATCTCTTGAGTATCTGTGATGAGATCACGATAATGAGGATTCAAGGATATCGCACGTTTATTCCTAATTTAATGTTCCTAGTCTAGAGACACTGAGATTGGGGATCAGTTATCTCGAGTAAGACTAGCACGACTTATCTACTTGTATATGGATCCAAGGTAAAGACCTCATGTGCTACAGATATAGAGATGTCTTAGCTAAAGTCGTGGGTGGACCTATAAGAGTGTAGCTCGTACTGAACAGACCCAAAAAGCGACTCTATGAAGAAATCTTACTGATAGTATCGTTAGAGTAGTCTCTTTATATTTGGGTATGACTTTCCTTATACCAGAGGTTATTACCTAGACTGTGTTCTTGAAGGCATGCTTTGATTGTTTGCCTCGTCTACCTGAAACATGGAGACTCATAAGTATACTGTTTGGCGTGTCATGAAAGAGCACATGGCTAGGGTGATAAGCTGAAGGAATTCATCAAATCTCTGTGAGAGATTAGGTTATCTGTAAACCGGAGAAATTGGGATGACATTTACAGGGACTCGGGAATCTATGCATAGTAAAAGAGATCATGAGATGATCTGCCTTTAGAGTCAGTAAATTGAAGATTCCCTATTTCAAATAAAGCTTACCCTAAACCGCAGGGGTTGATACATTTCCTTACCCTAGGTTAATGGGAAGATAACCAAGACGAAGGAAAATACATACGGTAACCAAATATGTGTAATAGGATGATCAAGTCATTAATCTGACTAGCTTTGGGGCAACAAAGCATTGCTAGTGCTCTATGTTGTCATTAATTGGGTTGTGGGCTTGTTGGGCCCAAGCTCATTTATGTCAGAGGCTATGTTGGACCTAATGGGTCACACACTAACACCTTATAGTCATGTTGAACTAGCTTTAAAGGTATTGGGCCTAATAATGGTTGTTAGCCCAAGAAGCTGTTTGGAAGCCCACCTAAAAGGGTGGAGGGCGCATGGAGCAAAGTAATGGGCTTGGATAGTCCAAGACATTACTGATTAATCTAATTAGTTAAATTAATTCTCAAATATTTAAATTTCGAATTTTGAATTTATAATTTGAATTTTGAATTTTGAAATTCGAATTTGAAAATTTGAATTTTGAATTTTGAAATTTGAATTTTGAAATTTGATTTTGAAATTTGAATTTTGAATTTGAAATTTGAATTTTGAATTTGAATTTAAATTTTGGACATTTGAATTCAAGTGTTTGAATTCGAATTTGAATTGGCTATGAAAAGTTGTTTCATAACAAAAGGATAAGATGAGATCTTGTCGGAACAAATCCCCTGCATCAAGAGAAGATATTTGATCTCATCCAATGAGGGAATGGTGCGCCACTTTAGTTGCAAATGAGTGTCATCTTGTCAACTAAATGTGCTCCAATTCTAATTTGGTTGGTTGAGAGAATCAGTGAGTTAGTTGGTTTAAATTTGAATGCAACTACTCAACGTATCTGGACTCGATTTGGGACAGAGTGGGGTGCATAAGTGAGTGGTCATATGATGACCATTAGGTCAGAATCATGAAAGGACAAGGACCTAATCTCATGATGATTCAAAGTGAGAGTTGTTGGCAATTTTGAATTGCAACAAATCCTCTCACTTATGCGCACAACTTGAGAGATTTTCAAGTGAGGAAAATCTTCTCATTCTCTCCCTACTAAACAACCATCTTATGTGCACAAAGGGTTAATAATTCCTCCTTAGGGTTTTCACAAAAACCTAGCCTATTCTTCTCACCTTTGCGCCACACTCTAGTGAAGTTTTCATGTTGAAGACTTCACTTTTCTAAACACTAAACCTAGCCTCCATCTTCACCTATTGAGCGCATAGCAAGCCTCACTGTGGTGGTCAAATGGTGGCTTTCAAGAAGGCGTTCTTGCATCATTGACGAAGGGTGGTGTGGATCAACGTTAGAGGGTTTGAACCCTTCAAACCTGACAAGTGATCTCCCTGACGATCAAATCGTAAACAAGGTAACATCATGATGTCTTAAAGCATGAATAACTGTTTGCATGTGTGTTTCCGCGAGGAAATTTTTTGTTTTTCCCTCTCACATAAATCGGCCTTCAAGGCCATTTTTACTTTCAAGAGCTGAGCTAGATATTGTTGTTATATGCTGACATGTTGGATGCTGGATATGCCTGTTGCTTTTATGCTTATAGCTTCATTTATTATAATGTTTTTTGTTGTTGAGATTGTTGTTGGGCTTTGTTGCCTTATTTGGTGAGCATGGGGATTGTCCATGCTGAAAGTAAACTGGCCTTGAAGGCTGAAGCATTGGATAAGGAAAAACAAATTTTTTTCCAAGCGGAAACACACATGCATACAAATCTCATGCTTTAAGACAACTCGATGTTACCTTGTTTATGATCCGATCACCAAGAAGATCAATGTCAGGTTTGAAGGGTTCAAACCCTCTAACGTTGATCCACACCACCCACGTCAAGATGCAAGAACTCCTTCTTGAAAGCCACCAAATGACCACCACAGAGAGGCTTGCTATGCGCTCAATAGGTGAAGAAAGAGGCTAGGTTTATGTGTTTAGAAGAGTGAAGTCTTCAGCATGAGTTCCTCACAAGAGTGATGCATGGAATGGTGTAGAATTGGCTAGGTGTTCTTGTGAAAACCCTAAGGAGAAAATCCCCACTTATGCGCACAAGAGAGTGTGGGAGAGAATGAGAGGATTTTTCCAATTCTGAAACCATCCAACTTTGCGCACAACAATAAGGGGATAAAGGAGTTATTCCAATTCAAAATTCCCAAAAACCTCCCCTTTGAATCCTTATGAGATTAGGTCTTTATCTAATCAAGATTCTGACCTAATGGTCATCACATGACCATCCATACTGTGCGCCCCACTCAGTCCCGAAAGGAGTCCAGATACGTTGAGTAGTTGCATTCAAATTTGAACCAACTCACTCACTGATTCTCTCAACCAACCAAATCTGAATTGGAGCTTATTTGTTTGACAAGATGACACTCATCTCCAACCAAAAGTGGCGCACCAAATCATCTTTGGATGAGATCAAATATCTTCTCTTGATACAAGGGA
Organism: Gastrolobium villosum; assembly: GCA_032173675.1. Classification (NCBI taxonomy): domain Eukaryota; kingdom Viridiplantae; phylum Streptophyta; class Magnoliopsida; order Fabales; family Fabaceae; genus Gastrolobium; species Gastrolobium villosum. The sequence goes on from JAVKPL010002993.1 coordinate 29,419, forward strand.
TTTGTTCCAACAAGATCTCATCTTATCCTTTTGTTATGAAACAACTTTTCATAGCCAATTTAAATTCGAATTCAAACATTTAAATTCAAACGTTCAAACATTTAAATTCATAATTCAAATTCAAAATTCAAATTTCAAAATTCAAATTCAAAATTTCAAATTTCAAAATTCAAAATTCAAAATTCAAATTTCAAATCCAAAATTCGAATTTCAAAATTCCAATTCAAATTTCAAAATTCAAAATTTAAATATTTGATAATTAATTTAACTAATTAAATTAATCAGTAATGTCTTGGACCATCCAAGCCCATTACATGATCCATGCGCCCTCTTCCCTTTAGGTGGGCTTCCAAACGGCTTATTGGGCTAACAACCATTATTAGGCCCAATACCTTTAATGCTAGATCGTCATGACTTTAAAGTGTTAGCGTGTGACCCATTAGGTCCAACATTTCATGTATGTTTGATAAATATTATGAGTACTTTTTATGTGATGATGTGAAGTTGTCTGTATTATCTCTTTCCATCAAGGGAGTAGTGTAGAACAGGAATGTTTACACTACTTCTGTATCTGACAATTTCATTATCAGGATTCTAGTACTCAAGGGATTGATGCTAGGATTCTGATGTAATCTTTAAGACCTTAGTGCTTATTGCATGTATTAAGAAAGGAATCACCAAGGGATTAGGGTTTCTGATTAATGTATCAATCAGGGTAGTAAGAGATTACATCTTGATGATAAGAAAAAAGGTTGATTAACATCACATAAAAGATAATTCATCATATGATTGATTTTTATATAAGTTTATTGTTGAGAGAAATTGTTTTTTGACTACTTGTTTTATAATTTCAATTCATATTTCAGTCATTTTACCAAGTTTAATTGCAATTCAATTTTCGGGTGACAAAATACTCATGATTTCAATGAACTTCTGTTCGATTCAACTTAGTTATAAGTGGTTAGTTGGTGCTTGAACACAAATCCTCGTGGGAACGATCTTTACTCATCATTTTATTACTTGTACGACTAGTGCACTTGCTAAAGTCGCAACAAGTTTTTGGCGCCGTTGTCGGGGATTTGTTCTTCAACATTGACAGATACCATAGATATCTGAGATTGAATCTTTTAATTTTCAGCATTTTATAATTTTGTGTTAATTTTTGGTTAATTTTAATTCTGGTGTATGCGAGGTACTATTGATCCAAACTCTCTGTTGTTTGATCCAGATTTAGAAAGGACAGTTAGGTAGAACAAAAGGGCAGCAAGACAAAGAAGAAAGTTACAAGAAAAGGGTGAATCCAGTGTGGTAATTCAAGAAGAAGTCAAGGCAGAGAACCACAGGACACCACCAGAACAGAGGACACTAGGAGATTATATGACTCCTGCAGTGATCCCACCAATTGGGAGTGTTGTGCGCCCTACTGTAGAGCCAAACAACTTTGAATTGAAGCCTGCACTGGTACAATTGGTGCAGAAGGAACAGTTTGCTGGCACAAGTGCAGAGGATCCATATCTGCACATTGAAAATTTTCTACTGTTGAGTGATACAGTGCAGATTAATGGTGTCACTAGGGATGCCATCCTGTTAAGATTATTCACTCAATCACTAAAGGATGATGCAAGAGATGGTTACAATCTTTACGCCAGGGGAGTATCACTACTTGGGATGATTTGCAGACAAAGTTCTTAGCCCGATTATTCTCAGCATCAAAGAGGGCAAAGTTGAAAGATGAGATCACAGGATTGAAGCAAAAAGAGTCAGAATCCATCAATGAGGCCTGGGAAAGATTCAAGACATTGTTGAGGAAATGTCCACAACATGGGATTGAAGTGTGGAATCAAGTAGCAATCTTTCTCCAAGGGTTGACTACCAATACTAGGACATTGGTGAATGCCACTGCTGGTGGGTCATTGACAACCAAGACTCCTCAGGAAGCCCCTGACATTTTTGAATCATTGGCATCTCAGGAATTTGACAATGCTCCAGTGAATGACAGAAGAACAGGAATCATTAAGCTGGATGTGTATGATGCTTTGTTGGCCAAGAATGATCAATTGACACCGATTTAAAAAGAGCAACAGCAACAGTTGGATGCTCTCACTAAGCAACTATCCTCTCAAAAGGTTGCTTCTGTGGACACTAATTGTGTGTGTGCAATCTGTGGGAAAAGCCATGTTACAGATGATTATGATTATGGGGTATCTACAGAACAAGCAGAAGTGAATGAGGTATGGTATGACCAGAGGAACCCTAACAACCAGGGGCGGAATTTATATGTTCCACCATAGAAGAACAGGAACCAACACCCAAGGTTCAGTTATAGTTCCAATCACCAGCTAAATCCTCCATTGCATCCTCCTACACAACATTCATCACAGCAAGGAGATACTTCTGCATGGGAGAAAGCTTTTGCCCAGTTATCTAAGATCACTCAAGATTTCATTCAAGGGTCAAATTCTTTCAGAGAGGAAACTTCTGCTTTAATTAAGAAACTAAAACTTCATTCAGAAACCAGGAATCATCCATCCGAAACTTGGAGACACATATTGGTCAGCTATCCAGACAGATATCTGAGAGACCACGGGGAAAGTTCCCTGGTGATACAATGGTGAATCCAAAGGAGTACTACAAGTCTATTACTATAAGAAGTGGGCTTGTGCTTCAACCGGCTCAGAAGAAAGTGGAAGATAAGAAGGATGAAGAAGAAGTGATTGTTGAGGATGTAGTGGAAGATGATGAAAAAGAAACAGTGAAGGAAGATAAGAAAGAAGATGAGGTGGTAGTTGAAAATAATCCTTCACCTAAGAAGATGATGAAGTAGGAGAAGAAGAAAATGGCTGACAAGCAAGACCAGCCCATTGATTTGTCCCCATATGCTAAAGTTCCCTATCCTCAGAGGTTGAAGCAAGAAATTCAGAAACAACATTATGCAAGATTTCTAGATATCTTCAAGAAATTACAAATCAACATACCATTTGCCGAAGCTTTGGAGAACATGCCTCACTATGCAAAATTCATGAAGGATCTTCTTTCTAAGAAGAGGAAGTTGAAAGATGGTGAGAATGTGGCTTTGACAGAGGAGTGTAGTGCACTGATTCAGAAGAAGCTTCCTCCAAAGTTGAAAGACCCAGGAAGTTTCAGTATTCCTATTGCCATTGGAGATGTGGAAGTAGGAAAATCACTTTGTGATTTGGGGGCCAGCATAAATTTAATGCCATTATCTGTCTGTATAGCTTTGGGAATTAAAAAATTGAAGGATACCAATGTTATTCTGCATCTAGCAGATAGACCTATCAAAAGACCAGAAGGAGTGGTGGAAGATGTTCTGGTCAAGGTAGATAAGTTCATTTTTCCTGTGGACATTGTGATACTTGATATAGAAGAGGAAGATACAGAAAGTCCTCTACTTCTAGGAAGGCCATTCTTAGCAACTGCAAGATCCCTGATTGATGTTGAACAAGGGAAGCTGATGCTAAGGGTGAATGAAGAAACAATAACAATAGATGTGTTTGAAGCCATTAAACATCCTGTTGATGTGGAGGATTGTTTCAGAATTGATATCATACAGGAAGTTGTGGAAGAAGTGATAGAAGAATAAGACTCTTCACTTGAGGAAGACAAATTTAAAGAAGAGTCAAGTGAGGAATTTTATCAGGAGGAACTGGTAGTTAAAGAGCTTGAAAAGAAAGTTGATGACATTCCCAAGGGAGCACTTAAGGTGGAAATGAAAGAACTGCCTTCAAATCTTAAGTATGTGTTTCTTGGGGATGATAAAAAGGAGGAAGTGAAGTTGATTGAGGTACTCAAAAAGAACAAGACAGCCATGGGCAGGTCATTTTTAGATCTTAAGGGTATCAACCCTTCCTTCTGTACTTTTAAGATATTGATGGAAGAGGAGGTTAAACCAATGAGGCAACAACAGAGAAGACTCAACCCTACCTTGAAGGAGGTGGTGAAGTTGCTTGATGCTGGAATGATTTATCCTATTTCAGACAGTGCTTAGGTGAGTCCTGTTCAGACAGTACCTAAGAAAGGAGGTATGACGGTTGTGAGGAATGAGAACAATGAATTAATTCCCACAAGAACGGTCACTGGCTGGAGGATGTGCGTTGATTACCGGAGACTCAATAAGGCAACCAGGAAGGATCATTTTCCCCTTCCATTTCTAGATCAGATGTTGGAGAGGTTAGTAGGACATGCTTTCTATTGCTTTGTGGATGGATACTCGGGCTACAACCAGATAGCTGTGGCTCCAGAGGATCAGGAGAAGACTGCATTCACATGCCCATACGAAATCTTTGCATATCGAAGGATGCCTTTCGGTTTATGCAATGCGCCTGCGACTTTTCAAAGGTGCATGTTTTCCATATTCTCAGACATGGTAGAAAGATGCATTGAAATTTTTATGGATGATTTTTCTGTGTTTGGTTCTACTTTTGATGCATGTCTAGAGAATTTGGATTCTGTTTTGAAAAGATGCCAAGATTGTAATCTTGTACTGAATTGGGAGAAGTGTCACTTCGTGGTGACCGAAGGTATTGTTCTAGGACACAAGGTGTCTAGAAAAGGATTTGAAGTGGATAAGGCAAAAATCTCTGTGATTGAGAAACTTACTCCACCTAATAATGTCAAAGGTGTGATGAGTTTCCTTAGTCATGCAGGATTTTATAGGCGGTTTATAAAAGATTTTTCAAAAATTGCCAAGCCTTTATGCAAGTTGTTGGTGAAAGACCAAGATTTTGTTTTTACTGATGAATGCCTGCGTGCATTTCATTTTCTGAAAGAAAAGTTGATCACTGCACATATAATAATGGCACCTGATTTTTCATTGCCTTTTGAGTTGATGAGGGATGCAAGTGATTATGCTGTGGGAGTAGTGTTAGGCCAAAGGAATGAAAAATTATTGCATGTCATTTACTATGCTAGTAAAATTCTTAATTACACATAAAAGAATTATACTACTACAGAAAAAGAATTATTGGCTATTGTGTATGCATTTGACAAATTTAGGTCATGTTTTCTATGATCAAAGGTTATTGTTTACACTGACCATGTAACTTTAAAGTATTTTTTAAGTAAGCAGGATGCTAATCCCAGGTTACTTCGATGGATGTTACTTTTGCAAGAGTTTGAAGTAGAGATCAAAGACAAAAAGGGAGTTGAAAACTTGGTGGCTGATCACCTATCCAAGATTACTGAAAAAGAACTTCAAGAAGGACCTGAAGTGGTGATTAGGGAGGAGTTTCCTGATGAGCAAATACTGGCAATAAGTACTGTTTCAGAGTTGGTGGGGGATCAAGTATTGACAATTAGTACCCCACCATGGTTTGCTGATTTTGCCAATTTCAAAGCTGCTGGAATGATGCCTAAGGATTTCACATGGCAACAGAGGAACAAATTTCTACATGATGTGAGGAGATACATCTGGGATGAACCATACCTTTTTTATAGGTGCTCGGATGGGGTGATTAAAAGATGTATTCCAGAGGAGGAACAGAATGATGTCTTGTGGCACTGTCTTGGTTCAGCCTATGATGGACATTTTGCAGGAGAGAAAACTGCAGTAAAGGTTTTAATGAGTGGTTTCTACTGGCCGACATTGTATAAGGATGCAAGGAATTATGTGGAAGCATGTGACAACTGCCAAAGGACTGGTAACATCTCCAAGAGACATGAAATGCCTTTGAATAACATACTGGAGGTGGAGATCTTTGATGTGTGGGGTATGGATTTCATAGGACCCTTTCCCCCATCCTATTCTAATAAGTACATCTTGGTGGCAGTAGACTATGTTTCCAAATGGGTTGAAGCCATAGCCACACCAACTAATTATTCTCGGGTAGTGATCGCCTTTATGAGAAAGAACATCTTTGAGCGATTTGGAACTCCAAGAGCCATAATCAGTGATGGGGGAACTCATTTTGATAACAGGTGGGTAGAATATGCTCTTGCAAAGTATGGAGTGAGGCATAAGATAAGTACTCAGTACCACCCACAGACTTGTGGTCAAGTTGAGATATCCAACAGAGAACTGAAGCGTATACTGGAAAAGACTGTTGGGAATGCTAGGACTCAATGGTCCAAGAAACTTGATGATACTCTGTGGGTTTACCGGACAACATTCAAGACTCCTATTGGAATGTCACTATTTCAGTTGTTATTCGGGAAAGCATGCCATTTTCTAGTGGGATTGGAGCATAGAGCACTATGGGCTGTAAAGTTTTTAAACTTTGATTCTAAAGAGCAGGTGAGAAAAGGTTACTGCAATTGGAAGAACTGGATGAATTTCGTCTTCAAGCATATGAAAGTTGATAAACCCCTAGTTCGTCAGGTTTTTCAGCATAAACTAGGATCAATTTGTATGATTAATTGGATGAAAATGAGGTTAATATCTTAGAAATCCCTCAAGTGCAAGTTCTGAAAGCTTTGTGAAAATTTACACTGTCTTGCAGGGAAAGGAAGCCCAAAAAGCATCAAAAAGAAGGAAGAAGATTTTGGAGAAAGTGAGAATGCCTAAGTGTTGAGCGCTAAAACGGCAACACAGATCGTTTTAGCGCGCTGCTGCAGATTGAAGGAGAAAGTTGCTGGTGCTGAGCGCTAAAACGTCCACACAGAACGTTTTAGCGCACTGCTGCGATTTACGAGTGGAAGTCTCTGGAGCTCAGCGCTAAAATGCCCACACGGAGCGTTTTAGCGCGCTGCTGTTGGAAAAGTCTCTGGTCTTGGGCGCTAAAACCTCCTGATCAACCGTTTTAGCGCTCTTATGTGGAAAATGTCTCTGGTCTCCAACGCTAAAACGTTCAAATCAAGTGTTTTAGCGTTGGAGTCAGTTAAAAGCAGTTGGGAAGTTGCCAGCCATGGATGCTAAAACGCCCATCAAGACCGTTTTAGCGCCCAATGCAGTTAAAAGCAGTTGGTCAAGCGTCAAGCCTGGACGCTAAAATGCCCATCCAGACTGTTTTAGCGCCCATGTTATTTTTCAGCAGAATTTGTAACACTATAAAAGGCAAAGGCCTTCACATTTTTAGATATCTACCATATCTCTCCCTCTCCTGCCTCAGATCTTCTGATCTGAATCCTCTCTTTTATTTTACAAATTCTTAGGAGTACTGTTTAATGTGTAATTACAACTGGAGATTGAAGATCTACTACCATGACAATGGAGTTTGTTCTTTCTTCTTCTCTTGTATTTATTTCAATTATGTCTGAGTAGAGTCCTTTGTAGTCTGATTCAATGGAACTCAAGTGTGTACCTATGAATGGTTAATTTGATATTTTGTTTTTCTATTATGTGATTTGTATGAAGTTGTCTTGATCAATTCTTCTTGTTAATGGAATAGTGTAGAACAAACATGTTTACATTGTTCTATACTTTACAAATTCATCATTAGTATTTTAGTAGTAAAGACATTGATGTTATGATACTAATGTAATCTTAAGACCTTAGTAATTAATGCATGTATTATGAAAGAAATCACCAAGACATTGGGGTTTCTGATTAATGTGTCTATCAGGATAGTAAGACATTACATCTTGATGATAAGTAAAAGGTTGATTAACATCACATAATAGATAATTCATGATGGAAATTGGTTCATTCATAAGTTCATGCTTGAGGGAAATTGATATCTGACTACCTGTTAATTTAAATTCATATCTTTTGTGTTTTGAAATTCTTTAATTTTATGCAATCTAAATTTCTAGTGACAGGAAATCCATGCAATTCAGAACTTTTTGGTTGATTTAAATCAATAACATTTGGATAGTCAGTGCTTGACACAATTCCTCATGGGAACGATCTTTACTTATCATTTTTATTACTTGTGTAACTAGTGCACTTGCTAATATGACAACAAAAGTGCAAGCTTATACAAGGAGAAGACAAAGCTATGGCATGACAGGAAGATTTTACGCAGGGATTTCAAAGAGGGCAATCAAGTTCTGCTGTTCAATTCCAGGTTGAAACTGTTCCCAGGGAAGTTGAAGTCCAGATGGTCTGGACCATTTGTGGTTAAGGCTATGAAGTCTTATGGAGCAGTGGAAATTTGTCCTTTGGATTCTGATCGTAGCTTTACTGTAAACGGTCAGAGATTGAAGCTATACATTAGAATTGCAGTGGACAGACAACTTCTTACAGTTGCCCTGTTGGAGGTAAGCTAGATAAGAACCGTCAGGCTCGTGACGTTAAACACGCGCTGAGTGGGAGGCAACCCACTATATCAGGTATGTAGTAGATAACTAATATTAATAATATTATGAAATAAAAGTTTTTGAAAATTTTGAAAAAAAAAATTAACAAGTGCTGGGCGCTAAAACTTCCAAGTTGGACGTTTTAGCGGTCTAGAGTTGCATTACGTGCAAACTCTCTGGCCACGAGCGCTAAAATGTGATGACTGACCATTTTAGTGCTCCATGAGAGAATTACCATGCGAATTCACTGGCCAAGTGCGCTAAAACGTGGTGTTTGACTGTTTTAGCGTTTTGTTGTGTACAACAATGCAAAACTCTGATCCAGAGCGCTAAAACGTTCTGACTTACCATTTTAACGCTCCACAATGGATCAGATTGCAAGCACTTTGGCTTAGCGCGCTAAAACGTTCACTCATGACCGTTTTAACGCGCTGATGCACGCAAACATGTGTACCTTTTTCTGGTCTTGGGCGCTAAAATGTTTGGTTTCAACGTTTTAGCGCCGCGTCACTTATTTCATTTACACGGTTCTTTTATTTCATTACCTTACTCTCTCATTCACTCTCTCTCCATACTTCATTCACTCTCCCCTCTTCCTATTGTCGAAATTCTGCGTTTCTCTCCTGCATCCATCCACCATATTCCCAACAAGGTATGATATTCTTCTCCTTCTTCCTTTCACACCTTTGTTCTTCATTTGTTTATATATTTTTCATAGTATTTAGGGTTTACAAAGATTTGATTTCCATGTACTATACATCTGATTCCATGTTTTTATGTGTTACATGTATGTTTATGTGTGTTGGATATTGCTATTTGTACCATTTTATGGGGATGATGGGTATCCTCAATTGTTTTACAAACATTTCCTTGCACACACGCACACGAGCTGTTTGTGAAAATTCCTGACCCAGAAAAGCCAGGGTGCTAAAACGCTGGCCAGCCAACGTTTTAGCGCTCCAACTCTTTTGTGTTGCGAATTTACCAGGCCGCTAAAATGCTCCCTGTGAACGTTTTAGCGCCCTGGCTCTGATACATACATGATTTTGGGTTACTATTCTGGCATTGTGGGGTTGTTCTATATCATGTTTTTGGATTCTTTTCCACTAATACTTTCAATCTTAAATCTGGGAATTGTGATCATCTATATCTCACATGTTTGGTTTTCTTTGACTGTGTAGGACAATGTCTTCACCACCAAAGAAAAACGGCAAGAAAATAACCAGATTGAATAAAGGCAAATAGCCTCCCACTTCTCCATCATATGATGCCACATTATGGAGAAGTGCAGATCATGAGATCAGGTTCAATGAGAAGACTTCTTCTCGGCCTTTTGTCAGGGAAAGGAAGTTCATCTAGGAAAAGGATGAGTTCCCTGAATTTCAGTCACAATTGGCAAAGAGGGAATGGGAAACTTTTGGTGAAATATTGAATGACAGCAGCCAGGCTATCTGTCGGGAGTTTTATGCTAATGCCTATAATGGCGATGAAGGTGGCCAGAGACATTTTGTGAGCTGGGTGAAAGGGAAGAAAGTGAAATATGATGCACATACCATCCAGAAGCTCCTGAAAATCACTCATTGTGATTACCATCACAACCAAAACTGTATGTACAGTAGGAATTGGGAAAAGATTGACATTCCTCTAACAAGGCACAACCCTGAGTTTGAAACATGGACAAAATTGGAGCAGCTGAGCCTGTTTTGAAAACTATAGCCAAGCCTGATGAAGAGTGGTAGATAATGAAGGATGAAGTAAATCTTAAGTTGCTTTTGTTGAGGCAACTGAATGGAGAAGCCAGGGTTTGGTATCATTTTATGGTTTCTAATGTCCTACCTACTTCCAACCAGGCGGAAGTGATTGTGATGAGAGCTGTACTGATTTACACTATCATGACAGGGCAGAAAGTAGAGCTTCCTGTCATTCTGCAGGATAGTATTTATGACATGGCATATTCTGACAGTAGCTCTTCTACATTGGGTCACAGTTCTTTGATCCAGCATCTATGTCAGAGAGCTGGAGTAGACATCACAGATAATGGGGCACAAGTTAAATTGCACCATACAATTGATGCCAAGATGATCCAAACTCAGCTCCAGAGGAGGAGGAGCAGCCCCAGGTTTGACTCCAGGCAGAAAGAAGATGGCAGGTGATGTGCCTTCAGCACATGGGTAAATTCAAGCCAAAAAGAGGAAGATTATTGGCTAATCCTTAGTAAAAAGGTGACGTTTATGGTTGTTTTACTTAAATTCCAATTTCAGGATTGTTCAACTAATTTTATGCTTATTTTGTAGGGGAATCAAACAAATCTGGAGCAAAATGAGGATCTGCCAAAATGAAGACCCACGCTCACAGCGTGGATGTCACGCTGGTGGCGTGAAGAACCAGAGGCTTCCACACTCACAGCGTGGATGTCACGCTGGTGGCGTGAAGAACCAGAGGATTCCACGCTCACACCGTGGATATCACGATGTTGGCATGAAATCATCTTTCTTCCCACGCTCACAGCGTGGATGTCACGCTGATAGCGTGGGAGTTCAGAGGATGCCACGCTCTTGGAGTGGATCTGACGCTGAGAGCGTGAGTTGGGAAAGCACAGCACCCGTGTGTTCACAAGGTTAGTTTTGGAAGAAGCAAAAGAAGACTATAAATAGAGCTCAACACATTTTAGGGTTCACATTCTGACCTGGAGGAGACCGTCGCTTCTGAGAGAGCTCTGGATCCACGTTCTTCGTTCTTCATCTTTTTTCTCTTGTAATTTATGTTTCTTTCTGAATATTGGACTTTAGTCATGACAATGGTCGGCTAAGTCTTTTTATTGTAGTCAGGGTCACGATCCATATGTGAACCTTTGATACGAAGGATTGAATTACATTGTTCTTTTATTTTAATATACTTTATCTTTACCTTGTGCGTATTGTTATTATTTCTGTTAGATCTGATCAACCTAATAGGAGATGATAATTTGGGGATTAGGGCTCGCAATAGGAATGTTGGGGTTTTGATTCTAAAAGGGGGTAAGATAACGATCTATGCATGCTCTAGGGATAGACTTGTATAGATCGCAGTCGTTGGATTTATCGGCTTAATGCTTAATTTCATGCGGGATTGCTAAGGGATTATGGTTCCAATCAGAGCTTAGCTGATTATATTCTTGTTGTTTGTTGTCATGACTGGATATTAGCTGCTGTTATGTTTTCTGACATCTTAACGTTATTTGATGTTGAGACTGCTGTTAGGCTTTGTAGCTTTATTTGGTGAGCATGGGGTTTGTCCATGCCATATAGACTTGGTTGTATTTTATTTTATTTGAGATTGTAATAATGTATCATGATTTTGGTCCGGACTACGTGTTGTAGATCCGTGACTTTAGATACTCGCTTTATTTATGTAATGAGGTATTTCGGTTAGTTATTTTGCAATTTACATACATGCATCATTTTATAAAAGTGATTAAGTAATCAACTTGACTAAGTGTAATGACGTCATAATTAAATTAAAGAAAAAGATATTCCGCATTTTTATTTAAGCGTAGCTTAATACGATGATATGTAATTAACCGGGTATACACGGGACGTTACATTTTATGGTATCAGAGCAAAGGTTCTAGGGAAAAGCCTGTATGTATTGCAATAACTAGGATGCTTGGTTGTGTCTGTTTTGCGTGTTACTCCAATAGGTTTTATTATGATAATGCATATGTGATCACATTGCGTGGGCCTAATCAACTCATAATTTGGGTAACTTGTGCACAGTCATGGTACTACCGAGGAGAACTCGCGAGAACACTGAGGGTCAACCCGACCCGATCCTGACTGCATTACCTGAAATGCAGGAGGCCGCTAGATTGGCCAACGTGGCAATGATGGACGCTACTAGAGAAGCAAACCAGAGAGCCACGGAGGATGCCCTTGAGGCGAACCGTTTGGCGAACATGACCATGATGAGGGTCATGTTGGAGGAGATGCGAGCTGGTCCTGCTGTTGGTCAGTTCCCACCGCCACCGCCACCACCGCCATTTTGCAGGATTAGAGCCAGAGCCAAGTTGAGGGCACTGGTCATCTGACTGGGGTGATGGAGCCCTTTGTGGATGTTGCTGAAGATAGAGATGCTATCAACTGCCGGCTGAAGCTTTCCGTAAGCATAAGCCACCTTCTTTTGATGGGTCTTATGATCCTATTGCTGCGGCGAGATGGCTCCAGGCGTTGGACAAGATCTTTCGGGTCATGCAGTGCACTGATCCACAGAAGCTGATGTTCGCGACTTACATGCTGGAGGGCGATGCCCATAAGTGGTGGACGAACACCCCTCATATCTTCGTGATGCAGGGTCATGTGATGACATGGTCATTCTTCGAGTATTTCTTCCTTGATCGATACTTCCCATATGACGCTCAGGAGAGGAAGAAGGGAGAGTTCAATAGGTTGGTTCAGGGCTCGTTGTATGTTGACGAGTACCTGGCCAAGTTCAATTAGCTGGTGAAGTTCTCTCACTTCCGGATGGAGAGGCCTACTTCCTTTTTCTTGGCAGCTAAGTTCCGTAGAGGACTTAGTGAGGATATTGCTGCTCACCTCACCGGTTCTGCTTCGAGAGACTTTGGGACACTGGTGCAGCAGTGTCGGGATATCGAGGAATTTTGCAGTGTGAGCAAGGCCCATAGGGCCAAGGTTGCTGAGACGACGAAGGTCACTGGTAGTTCCACTTCTTGGAGAGACGGGAAGTTTGGAAACAAAGGTAAAGGTAACCAGATGGTGACTCGGCAGGCGCCGAGCCAGTTCAAGAGGACTTCTGCTTAGGGGAGTGTAGCGAGCCCTCCTGCTCCCAGATGCTCGGGATGTGGGAAGACTCATTTTGGGCCATGTTCTACAGGCTAGTTGATAAGTTTTCAGTGTGGCAAGGACGACCACTACTCCAGAGATTGTCCATCGGCGACGACGAGAGCTTCTGCAATGCAGGCAGTTCCCTTGCAGATGGTTCCTACAACGGCACCAGCAGTGCCACATGCTACTGGACGTGTGTACACCTTGGATCGACAGCAGTCGGATAGAGCTCCGAACCATGTCAGAGGTACTGTTACCATTAGTGGTTCATCAGTTGATGTCTTGTTTGACTCCGGGGCAACGCATTCTTTTGTTGCTACCCCGATTGCTTTGGGGCCTGAATTGCCCATGTCAGTGCTTTCTCCACCATTGCGGGTGACCACCACCACCGGAGAAAAGTGTGATTCTACCATTGTTCATCGCGATGTAGCGTTTCAGTGGGATGGCCGTGTTTTCTCGGTAGATTTGATAGGATTGCCGATGGCCAACTTGGAGATTATTCTGGGCATGGATTGGTTCTCCAGGAATTGTGTGATGATCAATTGTTGTGCCAAGCGAGTGGTGATGTCTCCGTGTGATTTCACAGCTAGTTCCTCGCCGTACATTTCGTTACTGCAGGCTAGGAGAGCCTTGAGGACAGGGACATATGGTTATGTCATGTTGGGAGGTTTGGTGAGTGGGACATAGGAGGATATCACTGGCATTCCTGTGGTGAGGGAGTTCCTCGAGGTGTTCCCAGAGGAGATTCCTGAGTTTCCGCCACAGAGGGAGATAGAGTTCTCCATAGATCTGTTGCCTTTTGTGGGGCCTATTTCATTAGCTCCATATCGGATGTCGCCACCGGAGTTGGCAGAGCTGAAGAAGCACATTGAAGATCTTTCGGTGAAGGACTTTATTAGACCGAGTATGTCTCCCTGGGGAGCACCGGTTATCTTCGTGAAGAAGAAGGACGGGACAATGCGATTGTGCACCGACTACAGGTAGCTGAACAAGGTGACGATCAAGAACAAATATCCCCTTCCGCGGATTGACGATTTGCTGGATCAGCTCAGGGGTGCTTGCGTGTATTCGAAGATTGATCTCCGGTTCGGATACCATCAGATCCGGGTGAAGCCATAGGTTGTCCCTAAGACTTAGTTTCGTTCGAGATACGGTCACTTTGAGTATTTGGTGATTCCATTCGGACTCACCAATGCACCTGTTGTGTTCATGGATTACATGAACCGGACATTCCAGCCGTACCTGGATAAGTTCGTGATCGTCTTCATTGATGATATTCTGATTTACTCCAAGACGGAGGAGGAGCATGATGTGCATCTGAGGATTGTGCTGCAAGTGTTGAAGGAGAAGAAGTTGTATGCGAAACCTTCCAAGTGCGAGTTTTGGCTCAGGTCCGTGAAGTTCTTTGGGCATGTGATTTCTGCTGAGGGAGTTGTAGTGGATCCTAGCAAGATCGAGGCAGTGATGGACTGGGCGAGGCCCAAGACTATTTCTGAAGTTAGGAGTTTCTTGGGTTTGGCTGGGTACTACAGGAGGTTCATCGAGGGATTCTCCAAGATGGTCCTGTCGTTGACTCGCCTTACTCGTAAGGAAACTCCGTTTGTGTGGACTCACGAATGTGAGGAATGCTTTCGGGAGTTGAAGGAGAGATTGACGACCACACCTGTGTTGATCTTTCTTAATCCTGATGAGCAGTTTGAGCTGTACTGTGATGCTTCTAGAAAGGGGTTGGGTTGTGTTTTGATGCAGATTGGTATAGCGGTTGCTTTTGCTTCGAGGCAGTTGAAGCCTCATGAGGAGAACTACCCGACTCATGATTTGGAGTTAGCGGCTATTGTGTTTGCTTTCAAGATCTGGAGGCATTATCTTTTTGGTTTGAGGTTTGTGGTGTTCAATGACCACAAGAGCTTGAAGTATCTTTTCGACCAGAAATAGCTGAACATGAGGCAGAGGAGATAGATGGAGTTCCTGAAGGATTACGAATTTGAGCTGAAGTACCATCCTGGCAAGGCCAATGTGGTAACCGATGCTTTGAGCTGGAAATCCAGGAGCTTGTCCAGTTCGTTACTTTGTAACTTTGATGTGGTTGCGAAGTTTTGAAAGCTGGCAGTGACCTCTTCGTGCGAGAGTGCACTTTTCAAGATGGAAGCAGCAAACGTTGTGAACGAGCTGTTGGAAAAGATCAAAGAGGCGCAAGTGCAGAGAGATTGCCTGGGTTATGTGAAGAACCAAGATGGTGTGTCTTGGAATGAGGATGGACTTCTGATGTTTCAGCAGAGGATTATGGTCCCTTGAGGTCCTTTGACCGATGAGGTTATGGCAGAAGGCCATAAGGGCCAATTTTCTATCCACCCTAGTGCTACAAAGATGTATCATGATCTGAAGAACTTCTGGTGGCCGGGCATGAAGAAAGATGTTGTTGTTTTCGTGTCCAAGTGTTTGATTTGTCAGAAAGTGAAGATTGAACACCAAAAGTCGTCTAGTAAGCTTCAACTCTTGAGATTCCGGAATGGAAATGGGAGAGCATCTCCATGGACTTCGTGGTGTGTTTGCCGAAGACTCAGGTGGGTTATGACTCTATCTGGGTCATTGTGGACAGATTGAAGAAATCTGCCCATTTTCTTCCAGTGAAGGTTAGCTTCACTACAGAGCAGTTGGCCAGACTTTTTGTTCGCGAGATTAAGAGGCTTCACGGGGTGCCCGAGAGTATCATCAGTGATAGGGACCCGAAGTTCACATCTCAGTTTTGGGAGGCGCTGCAGGAGGATTTTGGTACACAGTTGAGATTGAGTACCGCCTATCACCCTCAGACTGATGGATAAACTGAGAGGACTATCCAGACCTTGGAGGACATGTTGAGGGCTTGCACGTTGGAGCAGGGTTCAGCATGGGATAGGTACCTTCCCTTGGTTGAATTTTTGTACAACAACAGCTTTCATGCTAGCCTGGGCATGGCGCCCTATGAAGCGTTGTATGGTAGGAGGTGCTGGACTCCTACCTGCTGAGACAAGGAGCTTTTTGGCTTGGACTTTGTCCAAGATACCACCCAGCAAATCCAGTTGATCAGAGAGAAGCTGAAGCAGGCGCAGAATCGCCAGAAGAGTTACTAAGATGTCAAGCATCATCCACTGGAGTTCAGTGAGGGTGAGCACGTGTTTATGAGACTTTCACCTGTCACCGGAGTTGGTCGAGCACTCGGAGTGATGAAGTTGAGCCCGCAATTTATTGGGCCATACCAGTTCCTTGGTAGAGTAGAACCTATTGCCTATCGACTTGCCTTGCCTCCGAACTTAGCCAACATCCACGACGTGTTTCACATGTCTCAGCTTCGCAAGTACGTGGTGGATCCTTCGCACGTGGTGGAACTGGATGATGTGGAAGTTCGGGAGAACTTAAAGACTCCCGTCGAAGCACTCAAGATTCTAGATCGTGGCGAGAAACAGCTGAGGAGCAAGACCATTTCGATGGTCAAAGTGCAGTGGACTGGACGCACTCTTGAGGAGTGTACTTAGGAGCAAGAGGACGAGCTTCTCCGGCAGTATCCCGACTTTCGAGACAGGTATATTTCTGATTTTGAGGACAAAATCCTTAAAAAGCTGGGGTAAATGTAAGAACCTGCATCGTTAATTAAGGCAATTAATTAATTAATTGAGATAATTAGAAAATAATTCCATAATTGACCCTAATAATTATTATGAGGCTCTAATAATTATAGTAAGTGAGTAATAATGCTGAAAGTCGCTTTTCGGAAGAAAAGTGCAGATACCGGTTCTATGTTAGGATAGCGGATCCTACAATGGCAAATCAGAAATGGAACAGGATAAAGGAGAAGAAAATCCAAAGAAAATAAATGGAACTGTTTCTGTATATTCAAGTAATTTGCACAATGACACCTATCCCTTCATATAAGCCATATATCCTAATAACATTCTAACAAACTAAGACACGTATGCACCATGGCATGACTCACACCAGCACTACTAACTGACTAATGAATAAATCAGTACACTCCTATGGGCCTAATGGCTATCTAATACCCAACATGGGCTGATACTCCACTACTTGTACTAAAGGCTAATGACAGTAACATCCTCTTGAGCCCATCATGATATCGTAACATTGCCTTCCCCTCAAAAACGGACCTTGTCCTCAAGGTCCCATGGAAAAATAGAGTAGAAATCCTTAAGTATGCACAGTAAGGATTAAGTGCACTCCAGTCTTGTAAGCTTGGATTAAGGATTGATCATATTTAGCTATAGCTTGCTTCAAAATATTAATTTCCTCATCAAAGAAACTAATATCTTGCCTCAAAATATTTTGAAGGTATAAACCTCATTTGACACGAGCTGTCGAACTCGTGCAAATTAAAAATTATTTTTATTTAGGGTTCAGAAAATTTGCAGTAAAGTGGAAACCCTAAGTCGTCTCTCAAGGAAATTGTTTGGGTGAAAATCGTTGCTGAAAATAGAAAATAAAAGGGGGGGTTTGATTTCAGTTTGAATAATTTAAAAGACAGAATATAAAATTGGGATTAAAATTCGTAATTCAAAATTAACCAACCTAAGGTTAGGGTTCCATGGATGTCCTTCATTGGATAAAAATTACCAAATTCACGGTTGATCTCAATTGAATCAGAATCCTTATTTTCAATTGAGAACAATCGGATCATCAAATCTGATGATTATCCCTTTTCCATGATCACAATCGCGAACCTCAGATCGAATATCCACAATCGCACGATATCGATCTGAGTTAGGAAAAGAAACAAATCTGGTTAAAGAATTAGAAAAATTACCAAATTCACGATTAATCCCAATTGAATCAGAATCCTTATTTCCAATTGAGGTTAATCGGATCATCAAATCTGATGATCATTCTTCACCCATAATCGCAATCGCGAACCTCAGATCGAATATCCACAATCGCACGATATTGATCTGAGTTAGGGTAAAGAAATAAATCTGGTTAGAGATTGATCGCAGATCCTCTAAACAGATCCATGGAATTCCTTCCCCTTAGGTTGATTAAAAGGGGGTTTAGCCTAGCATGGCTAGGATAAACATGATTACAAATTAAATTGCATAAAAGAAAAAGAAGAAGAAGAAGATGAAGAACGCGAAGAACGCTTCAGAGAAAAGTGTCTTGATCCTCCAAATCGAAAATTACATAATCCAAAATGTTTCCCCTCCTCTCCTACATATGCCCCTAGGGTTCAAAAATCATTTTGGGCTGGGCTTAATTCAGATCGGCCCGGCCCATTCGTCTAAAATGCAATATAAAATAATAAAATAAAACTAATTTGGCTTTGGGCCACTTAAATAATTGGGCTTTAATTTAAATTACAAGTCCAATAATGAAATAATATTCTAGCAAAAAACATGTCATCTTGAGCTCAGGTTTAGACCATCTTCCCGTCCGAATTGAGCTTCAGTAGCTGAAATAGCGATTATAGCCCTTCCTGTTAGCTGCAAAACGCAACAAGAACGGAGTCAATCGGACATCTTTAGAGTGAGATATGGTCAAAATACGAAAGTAGTGTGAATATGGAAAATTATGACGAAAATCAATTAAACCCAATTAAAAACTAGAATTCTAATTTAACCCAAAATACCTTTATTTAATTCAAATAAAACCTAAAATTACCAACCAAGAGTAACAAATAAGTGTAATAAAATATGAGTTATCAGATAGCGGATCCTACAATGGCAAATCAGAAATGGAACAGGATAAAGGAGAAGAAAATCCAAAGAAAATAAATGGAACTGTTTCTGTATATTCAAGTAATTTGCACAATGACACCTATCCCTTCATATAAGCCATATATCCTAATAACATTCTAACAAACTAAGACACGTATGCACCATGGCATGACTCACACCAGCACTACTAACTGACTAATGAATAAATCAGTACACTCCTATGGGCCTAATGGCTATCTAATACCCAACATGGGCTGATACTCCACTACTTGTACTAAAGGCTAATGACAGTAACATCCTCTTGAGCCCATCATGATATCGTAACATTGCCTTCCCCTCAAAAACGGACCTTGTCCTCAAGGTCCCATGGAAAAATAGAGTAGAAATCCTTAAGTATGCACAGTAAGGATTAAGTGCACTCCAGTCTTGTAAGCTTGGATTAAGGATTGATCATATTTAGCTATAGCTTGCTTCAAAATATTAATTTCCTCATCAAAGAAACTAATATCTTGCCTCAAAATATTTTGAAGGTATAAACCTCTTATTATGCGCCTATTATACCATACAGCTTCCAGGGATGCACTTAATTCTTCAATGGGGATCTCAATGTGGTGTTGGGTAGTTGAGGATCCACGGCTTGGGGTTGCTATAAGTTTCTCAAGACAAACAGTGACATGATCTCTCTTGTTGCCAACCTGCATAAAAATACTGATTGCAATGGCAAAACTAGGAATAATGACAGATTTGTATCCCAAAGTAAGGCCAAAGATCACATTTGTTGCAGCTCCAGTCTGGCAGGAATCAACATCTTGTACAAGGCTGTAAGCAATGCTTGTATAATATTTAGTAACAAACCCAAAGATAAGGCCAGCCCAGACACCAACACCACCACATAGGAACAGCTGCCAATTCTTTATTTCTTTCTGAACCCCAAAGTTGAAAATTATGAAGGATGAAGGCAGAGCAAGCCAACTTACCATTGCAATTCCAACAGTCATGAGTACTGCAGAGATAATAGACTGATTTTTTAATGATAGGTCAATTTCCTTCACAGCCTTGATCCTAAAAAAATTAGTTGCAAAGAAAGTAGTAATAAAACACACAATAATGCCCATAGAACTGATGAGTGGTGGATATAACATGGCAGTGAAGTCGTGGTTGATTCCAATTAAGGAAATGGAAGCAACTACTAGGGAAGCACAAGATGATTCAACATATGAGACAAAAAGATCAGAACTCATCCAAGCAATATCTCCAACATGTTGATATTCCACGAAAAGAAAAAACATTGCACCTGTTAATTCATTATGAATGAAAAGAAATCCTCCAGGGTCCCAATAAAACAAAGGGTCAGATATCATCATGGACCAAGTCCGTGAATTTAGGTTGGGCATTTCATCAAACATGTATCTTGCATACTCATTCTTGGCGAGATTCGACTGCATGGAAATGTTGAAAACCCAACCGAATTTGGGTTTCATCATCTTCTGCAAAACCTGCGCATAACCTTTCTTCATCGTGTTCCAAACTTCCCAATTGGACCGCTTCAATTCTTTCATCGGCAAGGGACGTTTGTTCCCAAAAACCTTACAAAGCTTGATGTTCTTCAAAGGGTCACAATATGGAAATTCCCTGTGTGGTAATTGACTAGGAAGAGATTGATCAGAACAATTCTTGACACCCACATCCATTACAATAACAGAGGCAGAACTCTCTTTGGAAAGAACATTAGAGTTTCTTGGAACACTAAGAACAGAGGCTTGCAGCGAACTAGCGAACTTGTTCGGAGTTTTTTTATCCGACAAAGAATGTGTTGCCCTTGCGCTCAAAGCATCAGTACCCAGTGATTGATCGGGCCATTTCTCCAAGATTGTAGTGTGAATTTGCAGCAACAAAGCATTGATTTTGGAGAACAAAGTCTGATCTTCAAGGAGACCTTTCTCCATTCTCGTTCGCATCTTGAATCTCTTGCTATGCTCCACAAAGATGAAGGTCAACAAGATGAAAGCATGATCTTTTTAGAAAAAATGGCAAAGTTCATAAGGATGAAAGCACCAATGTTAGGATAGCGGATCCTACAATGGCAAATCAGAAATGGAACAGGATAAAGGAGAAGAAAATCCAAAGAAAATAAATGGAACTGTTTCTGTATATTCAAGTAATTTGCACAATGACACCTATTCCTTCATATAAGCCATATATCCTAATAACATTCTAACAAACTAAGACACGTATGCACCATGGCATGACTCACACCAGCACTACTAACTGACTAATGAATAAATCAGTACACTCCTATGGGCCTAATGGCTATCTAATACCCAACATGGGCTGATACTCCACTACTTGTACTAAAGGCTAATGACAGTAACATCCTCTTGAGCCCATCATGATATCGTAACATTCTGCTAGTCGGTATAAATGCTTACCGAAAAAGTATTCCGGAAAATTATAATAAGTGCATGATAATTACTAGAATAATATGTAGGACTTGTAAAACAAGTTTCAAGTCAAAATAATGAGAACTAATGCCAGAATTGACACTGGCTATGGTAAAGCGCGTACCGGAAAGGTTCTCCGAAAAATAAAATAAAAATATGATAATTCTTGTAAAATTGAGTAGGTTAAGATTCCCTGTAAATGTCATCCCGATTTCTCCGGTTTACAGATAACCTAATCTCTCACGGAGATTTGACGAATTCCTTCAGCTTATTACCCTAGCCCTGTGCCCTTTAAGTACACGCCCAACAGTATACCTATGAGTCTCCATGTTTCAGGCAGACGAGGCATACAATCAAAACATGTCTTCAAGAACACATTCCAGGTAATAACCTCTGGTCTAAGGAAAGACATACCCAAACATAAAGAAATTACTCTAATGACACTATCTGTGAGATTTCTTCATAGAGTCTCTTTTTGGGTTTGTTCAGTGCGAGCTATACTCTTATAGGTCCACCCACGACTATAGCTAAGATATCTTCATATCTGCAGCTCATGAGGTCTTTACCTTGTATCCATATACAAGTAGATAAGTCGTACTAGTCTTACCCGAGATCACTGATCCCCAAACTCAGTGTCTCTAGACTAGGAACATATAATTAGGAATAGACATGCAATATCCTTGAATCCTCATGATCGTGATCTCATCACCGATACTCAAGAGATACCTGTTCTATTCCAAGGGGTTTATCCAGTTCGTTCATATAAAATTAAAAATAATATCGAGACACACTATGAAACTAAATAAATAGTGCTTTCATTTATTTGCGAGGAACAAAGTTCTACATCTAGTGTCCTTTATTTAATCAAAAGATTGTCTCTAAGACACCCATATACTAACAGGTGATGCCTTGTTATGGTTCTTGGAACACGCCTTGGATGATACCCATAGGCTTATATATGCCGAGGACGTTGCGTGGTGTTGGTAGCTACCATCCCGCTTCATCATAGTTCTTATTCTGATATTCCCTAGTTTCTCTAAATCCCTTGCTATATCCCGTTTTAAGTGATGTTGTTTTATATTATTTATATGCATCGAAGTGAGCCATTGGGCGGAGTTTTCTCCAGAACCTCTGGGTTACTGAGATATATTCGTATATCTCACCCCGTCTTGGGGACTTTATTTCAGGAGGTAGCAGTGGCATAGGAGTGGCGGGCAAGAGGCCCGTAGGATGAGTCATGGAGCATTGTCATTATTTGTTCATGATGTATATTTTGCCTAAGTCTAGCTAGTTGTTATGTCATTTGAAGTTATGTTTAAAATTGTAATTTCAAGTTCATATTTCAAGTTGTAAATTAAGTTATGAAATTGGTACATTGTTATATTTAAACGAGATGCTGTAAGTATGTATGAATAATGATGTAATATGATGGAAGGGTTTTTTTAGGCCTATTCTATATTCATGATGATATGTATGTTTAGAAAATGCATGTAACTGGACATTGGTGATTGAAATAAGTTAAGCAATGGTAAAGTGAATATGATTTAAATTGTGTAATAACTATAAACTGAGTTGGGTTGTAAGTGCCCCAAGGCATTGTTGGTCCTTGTGTGTGCCACGCTTTGGTTATTAGGTACATTTGAAGCCTTAGATTACATTTGCAATTTGGGGATTTTTGCAAAAACAAAGAAACTCTGGCGAATTTTCTGTAGAATTGGCAGAATTTAGATGAACTTCGGGAGAGCATATCTCCCTCCATAGAGGTCCGATAGGGACGTCCCATATGCCATTTTGAAGCTTGAGATGTCCCCTACATTTTTTCAAAATATTAGAATTTTATGGGTTGGACGCAGCCCTGGGGAAGTCAGTGAACACAACTGCCCTGTTTGCCCTGCACTTGGGGGCTGTTCTGGACTAGTTTTGGGAATTTTATTTCCGCTTCGTTTCTTGATCAAATTAAGCGTATGATATATCAAATTGAAGATTGAGATGTCTAGTTTATGGTGTAAAAATTTGAGAGCAATTGGATGAGTGGATTCTGTGTAGTAATTCATGGAGTGAGGGATGTTTAGAGCTATTTTGGGGTTGGCTGGCAATTTTACTTGTCCAACTTCAAACGGCGATATCCAGAGTAAACGAGATCGAAACAACTCGTGAGATAGCTTCCTAGAAAGGTAATTAAGTAAGAAAAAAAGATAGAAAGGTATGAGGGACTGGATTTTTGTGGTGCGTCCGCAGAAAATCAGAGACCGAACCATGTTCGGTTAGATAGAAAACGTAAAATTGAGAAATTAGCTAAGTAGGTTTATGAGGACCCCTTAGTGACTTGTAATAAGTTAAATGAATTATGAAAGTAGTTAAAACAAGTATTCCGCAAGAGTTTGCAGTTATGGTCACAACTTTATTTATTACGCTTTTACGATTTTAAATGCTCGCGTAATAAACGAAAAATGTTTACACGCATTTTTATAAATGAACTGTTGTGATTGTGACTGCGCTTAATATCATAATTAATGTTAACAATACCGGTACGTAAAGGGCTATTACACGGGGCATTACAATTGACTTGATGGATCAAATTATTTATTGTGGTCTCAGATTATTCGTACTACTATCAAGAGTCGCAATAAGATTGCTCATCTTGATGTCCCTGCCCCTGCCGCCATTGATCCTAGTTTTGCTGTCTGGGATAATGAGGATTCTCTTATCATGACTTGGTAGTGGAATTCGATGACTCCTGAAGTGGGTCATCACTAGGGGTGAAACTGGGCCGGGCCGGCCCACAGAGGCCTACAGCCCAGCCCATTAGTGGCCTAGCCTGGCTCGGCTTTTTTACTTGGCAGGTTGGGCTTGAGCTGGTGTAAAGGTTTAATTACATAATTGGGCCGGAGGCGTAATATATTAAGCCTGGCCCATGAGCCTCCAAGGCTGGCCCAATTGTTCTGGATAGTTCTTCTTTGGAATCTCAATTACTAGAGTTAATAACATACCTGTTATGGACCCATATGAGGGGCCCATTAAGGTGATAGGCCCAACAAGGGGCAATTCAAAATATGAGTCAGCATTGACTCAAAGGGATATCCATCAAGGATATTTATCCGACAGCACAGCGATAGCATAGCAAGCGGGCCAGGGCCCCTATTAAGAGTCACCAAAGGCCCACCCATACTACCCACAGGTAACCTCTATAAATACGAGGTAAATCCCAAAGGTATGACACACTTTTTCTCTCTTACTATTATGCCGTCACTGTGCACACACTCCCCATTGGCTAAACACCGCTATAGGATTCTGTGCACAGTGATCCGGTCAACTCGAGGGTATCTCCTTCATAGATACCTGAGAGAGGGCACTAGATCCAAGAATAACATACCAGTCTATTGAGCTGGACATCTCTGTCTTGAGGACAGAACAATACCAAAAATTCTTTTTACTCTTTACTTATATCTTGTAAGATGACAACGTTATTGCTAAGTCTTAATTCACCTGCAAGCTCCCGAGTCCCGAGTAAGACACACCACCGCCGTTCACGCCACCACCGTCGTCCTCCACCATTCACGCCACCATCGCCGTCCTCCACTATTCACGCCACCACCGCTGTCCACCAACTTCAAGTTATCTCTCATCTCTGTGCGTTTATTTATCAGGTAAGTAGAGTTCCTCGTTCATATTGATCTTGATTAGAAAAAGCTTAATATCAGATTCTGTGATTGGTAATGTTTAATTGAAAGGCTGAGAAGGAAAGAGGTGTATTTCGAATCATCAAATCATCATGGTTATGTTTGGACGTTAAAATTGTGATTTTTGTTTTAACAATAGAATTTGAGTATTTCGTGGAGCTGATTCATGATCTGCTTGGAAGTTGAAAATTAACAGGCTAACAGGTCGGGCTGGGTCATTTGTTTTTTTATAAATGGGCCAAGATAGGTTAATAGTTAGACTCTACAATGCTATCGGGCCGGGCCAAATTAAAATTTTTTGGCATAGGATTGGGCTTTACGGGGCAAAGCTTGGCCCAGCCCAGCCCACTTTCACCCCTAGTCATCACTATATGTTTTTATCTTCTATTATGGAGATTTGGGAAACCGTCCGCTCAACCTACTCTTTGAAATAGGATATGGCTGCACGTTATGAATTGGGCAATAACATTTTTTCTACTAAACAAGATTCTTTATCTATGACTGCTTACTATGGTACCTTGAAGGAGTTATGGACTGAACTTGATCAATTTTAGAGTTTGAAGATGCAATGTACTACAGATGCTACTGCTTTAGCCAATGAGATGGAAAATGAGCATATTTTTTATTTTCTTGCTGGTTTGAATTCTGAGTATGATCCTATTCGGGTTCAGATACTTGGCAAAGAGACTTTTCCATCCCTTTCTACTATTTTCAATACTGTTCGGGGGGAGAAGAGTCGTCGAGGAGTTATGATGAACTCTGACAAATCTGCCATGCTATCATCACATGATGGTGCTGCTTCTAAACCCACTGACGGGTCTGCTATGATTTCCACAAAAAAGATGGTTCTTCTCAAAGGAGTTCCTTTACAAAATTTTCTGATGGTGTATCTTCTAGACCTAAGAAAGATGATCGCTAGTGTTCTTATTGTAAAAGAACAGGTCATATCAAGGATCTATGCTTTCGCCTCCAAGGAAAGCAAACGGTCTTAGAAAAGATGGCAAGGATGTGTGGTCAAACGCATTTTACTTTCTTTGAAATAGCTCCTGCACCTAATGAGACCCAACCATGAGTTGGAACGGCTCTGAACCATCCTTGATTCTCTGAGTAAGCCATCTGATACTAGTGCTTTGGCTATGACTGGTATGAGCTCCAAAGCTTATTCTTTTCTTTCTTCATTTTTACTGATTTTAAACATTCTTGGATTGTTGATTCTGGTGCTACTGATCATATGGCTTGTTGTGCTTACCCCTTTACTTCTTATCATCCTACCATTGGAACTCATACAATAGCCGTAGCTGATGGCTCACATACATCAGTTGCGGGTTCTGGTAACATAAACTTACAGAAGTCCTTAGATCTTAAAGATGCTCTCCATGTTCCTAAACTCTCCACTAATCTTCTTTCTATTCATAAAATTACAAAACATTTGAATTGTACTGTAAACTTCTTCCCTACTTACTATGTTTTTCAGGATCTCGCCACGGGGAAGAAGATTGGGAGTGCTAAAGAGCAAGGTGGGCTGTACTATCTGTTATCACAATCTCCCGCAAATAAAGTTAAGGATCACATCTTGCTGTCTCATGGCCAATCAACTGCTGATTCTTTGATTTGGCTTCATCATAAGTGCCTGGGACATCCTCTATTTAGTTTACTCAAGTCTTTTTTCCGTTATTGTTTTTGTCTAAGTCTATTCAGTCTTTTCATTGTGATGTTTGTGAGTTTGCTAACCATCATCATGTATTTTTTCCTTCTAGTATTACTAAAAGTGTTGAACCTTTTGATCTTATTCATTCTGATGTTTGGGGCCCTTCTAAGATCCCTCATTCTTCTTGAAATAAATGGTTTGTTTCTTTTATTGATTATCGCACTCGTGTAACTTGGGTTTACTTAATGCGTGAAAAGTCTGAGGTACCACAACTATTTTTTCAATTTTATAAAATGGTTGAGACCCAATTTGGTAAAAAAATCAAGCGACTAAGGACTGATAATGGTACTGAATATGTTAATAACTGTTTTCCCCAATTTATACGAAGTCAAGGTATGATTCATGAACCTACTTGTGTAGACACCCCTCAACAAAATGGGGTTGCTGAAAGAAAGAATCGTCACCTTCTTGAAATAGCTTGTGCCTTAATATTTCAAACACATGTACCCAAATGCTATTGGGGAGATGCCATTCTTACTGCAGCATTCTTGATCAACCGTTTAACCACTCGGGTTCTTGACAATGTAAGTCCTATTCACTCAATAACTTCTTTTTCCCCTTCTGTTCAACCTGTGTAGAGTTTTCCTTGATGAGTGTTTGGGTGTGTTGTCTTTGTTCATGTTCATAAACATCATCGCAGTAAGTTAGATCCTAGGGCTCTTAAATGTGTCTTCCTTGGTTATGCTTCTGATAAGAAGGGCTACAAGTGCTATCATCCTGGCAGTCGAAAACTTTTGTTTCTATGGATGTTACATTTCAAGAATCTGAGTCCTTTTTCCAAGGTCCTCATCTTCAGGGGAGAATAATTTAGCAGATAATTTGGCAGAAAGCTCAAAAAACTCATCAGCTTCCTTCTTTGAGTTTGAATCTTTAGTATCTACTCTTTCTCCTCTTCCTCTTGTTTATGTTCCTCCTGTGTCTGATCCTCCTGTATCTGATCCTCCTGTGACTACGAGTACACCCACGTTGCTTCAGCAGCAACCTCAATTGTCTGAACCACTGGTAAGTCCTGAATCTCATATTTCTGATCATGGTATTAATACTTTTGATGACTTATCCATTGATACTAAATCTGATGATTTACCTATTTCCCTAAGAAAAGGAAAAAGATCATGTCCCAAGAAATCTTGTTCTTCCTAACCTTCTTGTACCCAATATCCTATCTCCCATTTTGTTTCTTCTACTAATCTTTCTGTGCAGAACAAAAGCTTTGTTTCAGCACTAGATTCTATTTCAATCCCAAAATCAGTACATGAAGCATGGAAAGATGGGAATTGGGCTCAAGCCACGCAAGAAGAGATGAATGCATTGGAGAAAAATAAAACATGGGAGGTTATTGATAGACCCAACGTAATGAAAATAGTAGGATGTATATAGGTTTATGCACTGAAGTACAAATCTGATGGCACTCTTGAGAGGTATAAAGCTCGATTAGTCGCCAAAGGTTACACTCAGACCTATGGCATTGATTATGAAGAAACCTTTGCTCAAGTTGCAAAGATGAATACGGTGAGGATCTTGTTATCTCTTGTTGCCCATTATAATTGGGATATAAATCAATTTGATGTGAAGAATGCCTTCCTCAATAGTGAGTTAGAAGAAGAAGTCTACATGGAGATCCCGCCTGGTTTTGATTCTGCGAATGGAGAAAATAAAGTTTGTAGATTAAAAAAGGCCTTATATGGATTGAAGCAGTCACCTCGCGCCCGGTTTGGAAGGTTTACTAAGGTTATGATGACCTTAAGATACAAATAGAGTCAAGGAGATCACACTATTTTCTTCAAACATTCCCAAGATGGGAAGCTCAATGTACTTGTAAGAACCAACACCGCTAATTAAGGTAATTAATGATTTAATTTGATAAATTAGGAAATGATTCCATAATTGACCTTAATAATTATTATTTGCTTAAATAATTATAGTAAGTGAGTAAGAATGCTGAAAGTCGCTTTTTGGAAGAAAAGTGCAGATACCAGTTCTGCTAGTCGGTATAAATGCGTACCGAAAAAGTATCCCGGAAAATTATAATAAGTGCATGATAATTACTAGAATAATATGTAGGACTTGTAAAACAAGTTTCAAGTCAAAATAAAGAGAACTGATGCCAGAACTGATACTGGCTATGGAAAAGCGCGTACCAGAAAGTTGTTCCAAAAAATAAAATAAAATTATGAAAAATCTTACAAAAATGAGTAGGTTAAGATTCCAAAGTTTGGGATCAAAATATTTTGCGTACCTATTAAGGCTAATACTGCGCGTTATGACTTAAATGGCTATATAAGTGCATTTAGCACAAAACCCTAGATAACCACTAGCCTCTACGTGACTTCCTTGGGTGGTTGAATTGTGGTTACTGTTCCATTGCCTTCTCCTTCACCATTTCTTGAGCTTGAGGCCATTTCCTTCACCATTTTTTCTCCTTAACACTTGAGTGTGTTTGTGAGTCACCATAGGGTTGAGTGGGGGAACATTATTCTGAGTTTGGCCTCTGGTTTGGTGATGTTCTAAGGTTGTGTTATGAGTTTGGGGTGAAAGGGTCCTTCTCCTTGGTTTTTGGAGCTCCTTGGAGCAAACTTTGTGAAGAAAGGTCCTTGCTTGGGGTGGCATTTTCATGTGCGTTGAAGGTCAGACCTGTAGAGTCAGATTGGGGAGCTCCAAGAGCACACTTTGCTCTGTTTTGAGCTTTGGTAAGTGATGCCAACCATGATCATGTGTTTAGATGCTTAAAAATGGAACCTTGATGCATGTATTGAACTAAGTTGATAACTTAAGGATGGGTAAGGTTAAGCACACCTAGAAATGCATGTTTAAGTGTCTTTAATTGGTTAAAGTTAGATCCTTTGGACTGGATATTCACGAAAATGCAGAATGGCATTCTGTCGTGAAATATTCGGATATTTGTCGAACAGATATCCGGATATGGGGATCGGGATATCCGAATATTGAATATCCGGATATGGTCAGTGTGATATCCGGATATTGCATATCCGGATATGTCCCCGAGAAATATCCAGATATTCTGGGATTTCGTAGGACAGTGAGGTACTGTTCATACAGAGATGATGTTAGGGTTTGGGGACCCTAGATTAAGGAAGTTGGACTGCTGTAATTAATGAACCAAGTCAGAATCATGTGATTAAGGGCTTATGGCTTTGTTGGAAGCCTTAAGACGTAAAACGTAACGGAAAGGCGTAGTCTTTAAGTTGTATGCTTGTGATGCATAGTTAATGATACATTATTGGTCCATAACAGATTGTGATACTGCTGTGTTTGGACTTAAGAGTGGTTGGACTCTTGGCTTGGATTGATTGCTTGCAAGGTAAGCTTTTGTGTCCTCGGTTTAGCCATGTTGTGGTTTCACCATATCCCATGGGGATGTGGTTTATGCATGCTGTGTTACATGCTTTTGATATTTGGAAATGCTGTTGAGCTGTATATTTGCAATGTGCCTTTATGATATGCAATGTGGTGTCCACCTATACGGTAAGCCTGAGTATGTTGTACATACGATATGGTGAGGTTGTGGGTGAGGTGCAAGCTGTGTTCCTTGTACTCATGTGGGTATAGACGTGTTCCTACATTTCTCTGGCCGGTAGATAGTATAAACACACATGGCACGAATATCTATTGCACTGCATAGTTTTCGAACTAATATTGGAAATACTGCTTTTTGAACTTATATTGCACATGTAAGTGAGCTTGGGGTGGAAGATCCTTGAGGACCCCTTGTCTTACTGAGATTTCTTGTTTAGAGATCTCACCCCACGTTTGGGGACGCTTATTTCAGGTTCAGGGAACCCAGGGGTTGAGACTCCTAGTGGCAGGAGGGCGGAGCTGAGTTAGATATTGATGATATTATATGCTGACATTGTTGGATGCTGGTTATGCATGCTACTTTATGCTTTTAGCTTCATTTATGTTGGGATTGTCTGTTGAGACTATTGTTGGGCATTGTGCCTTATTTGGTGAGCATGGGGATTGTCCATGCCACATAGACTTGATTATGTCTTCTTTAAGTTAAAGTTGTATTAATGTATCAGGATTTTGGTCCAGGCTATGTGTTGTAGTCCTGTGACTTAGATACTCACTTTATATTTAAATATGAGGTATTTCAGTTAGTTGTCTTGCAATGTACATACAGACGTTATTTTATGAAATTGATTAAGTATTCAACTTGGCTAAGGTTAATGACGTCATAATCAAATTAAAGAAAAATTTATTCCGCATTTTAATTAAGCGTGGCTTAATACGATAGTATGTTAACAAACCGGGTTAACACGGGTTGTTACATTTTATGGTATCAGAGCACTTTCTAGGGAAAAGCCTGTATGTATTGCAATAAGTTAGGATGTTTCGTTGCGTGTCTATCTTGTGTTCTCTCTGATTGGTGTGTATTATGATAATGCATATGTGACCACATGGCGTGGGCCTGATCAACTCATTCTTTGTGTAACTTGTGCAGAGTCATGGTGCAACCAAGGAGGAACCAAGGTACGAGTGAGGATCAACCGGATCCTATCCTGGCTGCATTAGCTGAGATGTAGGCGGCCCGACTAGCCGACCAGGAGGCCATGAGGTTGGCAAATCAGGCTATGCTGGATGCCATTAGAGAGGCGAACAAGAGAGCCACCGCAGAGGTACTGGAGGAGAACCGTATGGCAAACATGACGATGAAGAGGGTCATGTTAGAGGAGTTGAGGGCTGGTCTTGCTGCTGGCTAGTGTCCTCCACCACCTCCACCGCCACCACCGCCTCCACCTCCACCTAGTCACCAGGAGGACACCCAGAGTCAGATGGGTGAGGGTAGCCACTTGAAAGGGGCTATGCAGGCCGTTCCTGTTTTTGTCGAGGATCGAGATGAGATCGACCGCTGGCTGAATGCTTTCCGCAAGCATAAGCCGCCTACTTTTTATGGGTCCTACGACCCCATTGCTGCTGCAAGATGGCTTCAGGCCCTGGATAAGATATTCAGGGTGATGCAGTGTACAGAGCCGCAAAAGCTGATGTTTGCCACATACATGCTGGAGGGCGATGCCCATGAGTGGTGGATGAACACCTCCCAGGTGTTCGAGATGCAGGGCATGTGATGACGTGGCCATTCTTTGAGGTCTGCTTCTTGGGTCAGTACTTTCCTTATGATGCTCAGGAGAGGAAGCAGTGAGAGTTTGACAGATTGGTGCAGGGCTCGTTGTCTGTTGACGAGTACCTGGCCAAGTTTAATGAGCTGGTCAAGTTTGCTCATTTCCGGATGACGAGGCCGACTCCCATTTTCTTAGCTGCTAAGTTCCGTAGGGGACTTAATGAGGACATTGCTGGGCATCTTGCTGGTTCTGCTTCAAGAGACTTCAGGGCTTTGGTACAGCAGTGTCGGGATATTGAGGATTTCTGCATTGCGAGTCAGGCCAAGATTGAGGTGCCACAGGGTACTAGTGGTTCCACTTCCTGGAGAGACAGGAAGTTTGGGAACAAAGGAAAAGGAAAACAGTTGGCGGCTAAGCAAGTGCCAAATCAGTTTAAGAAGACTTCTGCTCAGGGGAGTACAGCGAGACCTCCTGCTCCTAGATGCTCGGGATGCGGGAAGTCACATTTTGGGTCGTGTGCTACAGGCCAGTTGATATGCTTCCAGTGTGGCAAGGAGGGCCACTACTCCAGAGATTGCCCGACGGCGAGAGCTGCTGCAGTGCAGGCAGTTCCATTGCATATGGTTCCTACAATGGCATTAGCAGTGCCACCTACTACTGGGCGTGTGTACACCCTTGATCGTCAGCAGACGGACATAGCTTCGAACCTGGTCAGAGGTACTGTTACCATTGGTGGTTCAGTTGTTGATATATTATTTGATTCTGGGGCAACGCATTCATTTGTTGCTACCCCTATTGCTGTGGGGCTTGAGTTGCTCAGTGTTGTGCTTTCTCCACCGATGCGGGTGACCACCGCCACCGGAGAAAAATGTTTGACCTCCACTGTCCATCGCGATTTAGCGTTTCAGTGGGATGGTCGTGACTTCTCGGTAGATCTGATAGGATTGCCGATGGCCAACTTGGATATTATTCTGGGCATGGATTGGCTGTCCAGGAACTGTGCATTGATCGATTGTTGTGCCAAGAGAGTGGTGATGTCTCCAGGTGGGTCCACAGCTAGTTCCTCACCGTTCATTTCAATCCTGCAGGCGAGGAGGGCCTTGAGTGCAGGGGCATTTGGCTATATCATGTTGGGAGGTTTTGTGAGTGGGACACAGGAGGATCTCACTGGCATTCCTGTGGTGAGGGAATTCCTCGAGGTGTTTCCCGAGGAGATTCCAGATTTCCACCACAAAGGGCGATAGAGTTCTCCATTGACTTGTTGCCTGGTGTGGGGCCTATTTCACTAGCTCCATATCGGATGTCGCCGCCGGAGTTGGTAGAGCTGAAGAGGCATATTGAGGATCTTTCGGCAAAAGACTTCATACGGCCGAGTGTGTCGTCTTGGGGAGCACCGATTATATTTATGAAAAAGAAAGATGGGACTATGCGATTGTGCACACAGGCAATTGATCAAGGTGACAATCAAGAACAAGTATCCCCTTCCACGCATTGATGATTTGTTGGATCAGCTCAGGGGTGCTTGTGTGTATTCGAAGATTGATCTCCGGTCCGGATACCATCAGATACGGGTGAAGCCGGAGGATGTCCCAAAGACCGTGTTTCGCTCGAGATACGGTCATTATGAGTATTTGGTGATCCCGTTTGGACTCACCAAAGCACCCGCAGTGTTCATGGACTACATGAATAGGATCTACCAGCCGTACCTGGATCAGTTTGTGATCGTCTTCATTGACGACATCTTGATTTAATATAAGAAAGAGGAGGAGCATACTGAGCACTTGAAGATTGTGTTGCAAGTGTTGAAAGAGAAAAAGCTGTATGCAAAGCCGTCGAAATGTGAGTTTTGGCTCAAGTCGGTGAAATTTCTGGGTCATGTGATTTTAGCTGATGGAGTTGTAGTAGATCCTAACAAGATTGAGGCCGTGATGGATTGGGAACGACCCAAGACGGTTACAGAAGTGAGAAGCTTCTTAGGTTTGGCAGGGTACTACAGGAGGTTCATTGAGGGATTCTCCAAGATGGTGTTACCAATGAATCGCCTTACCCAAAAGGAGACTCCATTTGTGTGGACACACGAGTGTGAGGAGTGCTTCCAGGAGTTGAAGGAGAGACTGACTACTGCTCCTGTGTTAGTCCTTCCTGATCCTGCGGAGCAGTTTGAGCTTTATTGTGATGCCTCTGGTAAGGGGCTAGGCTGTGTGTTGATGCAGAAAGGGAAAGTTGTTGCTTATGCTTCAAGACAATTGAAACCTCATGAGGAGAACTACCCGACTCATGACTTGGAGCTGGCAGCTATTGTATTTGCTTTCAAGATATGGAGGCATTACCTATATGGCATGAAGTTTGCTGAATTCAGTGACCACAGCCGCGATGGATGGAGTTCTTGAAAGACTACGACTTTTAGTTGAGGTTCCATCCTGGCAAAGCCAATGTGGTAGCCGATGCTTTGAGTCGGAAATCCATGAGCTTATCCAGCTTGATGATGAGCGACTATGATGTAATTGAAAAGTTCAGAGACTTGAGAGTGAACTCCTTATTTGGGGCGCACTGCTCGAGATGGAAACATCATAAGTGATTAATGAGCTGATGGAAAAAATTAAAGAGGCGCAAGTGCAAAGAGAGTGCCTTGATTATGTAAAAAACCAAGACGGTGTGTCTTGGAATGATGATGGGTTGCTGCTGTTTCATAAGAGGGTTGTGATCCCTCGAGGGCCATTGACTGAGGAGGTTATGGCAGAGGCTCATAAGGGCCAGTTTACTATCCACCCTGGTGCTACAAAAATGTACCAGGACTTAAAGAGAAATTTTTGGTGGCCGGGCATGAAGAAAGACATAGCGGTCTATGTGTCCAAGTGTCTTATATGTCAGAAAGTGAAGATTGAGCACCAGAAACCGTCTGGTAAGCTTCAACCTCTTGAGATTCCACAGTGGAAGTGGGAGAGTATTTCCATGGACTTCGTGGTAGGGTTGCCGAAGACTCAAGCTGGTTGTGACTCTATCTGGGTCATTGTGGACAGATTAACCAAGTCTGCCCATTTTCTTCCAGTGAAGGTGAGCTTCACTACAGAGCGGTTAGCCAAGCTATATGTCCGCGAGATTGTGAGGCCTCACGGGGTGCCTAAGAGTATCATCAGTGATAGGGACTCGAAGTTCACTTCTCGGTTCTGGGAGGCGCTGCAGGGAGCTTTTGGTACACAGCTGAGATTGAGTACCACCTATCCCCCTCAGACTGACGGACAAACTGAGCGGACCATCCAGACATTGGAGGACATATTGAGGGCTTGCACGTTGGAGCAGGGTTCAGCATGGGATAGGTACCTTCCATTGGTGGAATTTTCGTACAACAACAATTTTCATGCTAGTCTGGGCATGGCACCCTAAGAGGCGTTGTATGGTAGGAGGTGTCGGACTCCTACTTACTGGTCTGAGGTTGGAGACAAAGAGCTTTTTGGTTTGGACTTTACCCAAGATACTACCCAGCAGATCCAGATGATCAGGGAAAAGTTGAAGCAGGCGCAGAATCGCCAGAAGAGCTACTACGATGTCAAGCATCGTCCACTGGAGTTCAGTGAGGGTGAGCACGTGTTTGTGAGACTTTCACCTGTCACCGGTGTTGGACGAGCACTCGGAGTGAGGAAGTTGAGCCCGTGATTTATTGGGCCCTACCAGATCCTTGGTAGAGTAGGACCCGTTGCCTATCGACTTGCCTTACCTCCGAACTTAGCCAACATCCACGACGTGTTTCACTTGTCTCAGCTTCGGAGGTACATAGCAGACCCTTCGCACGTGGTGCAACCTGATGATGTGGAGGTTCGGGAAAACCTAAAGACTCCCGTCGGACCACTCAAGATTCTCGATCGAGGCGAGAAACAGCTTGGAAGCAAGACTATTCCGATGGTCAAAGTGCAGTGGACTGGACGTAGTCCCGAGAAGTGTACATGGGAGCGAGAGGACGAGCTTCTCTGGCAGTATCCCGACTTCCGAGACAGGTATATTTCTGATTTTGAGGACAAAATCCTTAAAAAGGTGGGGTGAATGTAATAACCTGCACCGCTAATTAAGGTAATTAATGATTTAATTGTGATAAATTAGGAAATGATTCCATAATCGACCTTAATAATTATTATTTGGCTTAAATAATTATAGTAAGTGAGTAAAAACGCTGAAAGTCGCTTTTCGGAAGAAAAGTGCAGATACCGGTTCTGCTAGTCGGTATAAATGCATACCGAAAAAGTATCCCGGAAATTTATAATAAGTGCATGACAATTACTAGAATAATATGTAGGACTTGTAAAACAAGTTTCAAGTCAAAATAATGAGAATTGGTGCCAGAACTGATTCTGGCTATGGAAAAACGTGTACCGGAAAAATATTCCGAAAAATAAAATAAAAATATGACAAATCTTAGAAAAATGAGTAGGTTAAGATTCCAAAGTTTGGGATCAAAATGTTTTGCGTAGCTATTAAGGTCAATACTACGTGTTATGACTTAAATGGCTATATAAGTGCATTTAGCACAAAACCCTAGATAACCACCAGCCTCTACGTGACTTCCTTGGGTGGCTGAATTGTTGTTACTGTTCCATTGCCTTCTCCTTCACCATTTCTTGAGCTTGAGGCCATTTCCTTCGCCACTTTTTCTCCTTAACACTTGAGTGTGTTTGTGAGTCACCACAGGGTTGAGTGGGGGAACATTATTCTGAGTTTGGCCTCTGGTTTGGTGATGTTCTAAGGCTGTGTTCTGAGTTTGGGGTGAAAGGGTCCTTCTCCTTGGTTGTTGGAGCTCCTTGGAGCAAACTTTGTGAAGAAAGGTCCTTGCTTGGGGTGGCATTTTCGTGTGCCTTGAAGGTCAGACCTGTAGAGTCAGATTGGGGAGCTCCAAGAGCACACTTTGCTCTGTTTTGAGCTTTGGTAAGTAATACCAACCATGATCATGTGTTTAGATGCTTAAAAATGGAACCTTGATGCATGTATTGAACTAAGTTGATAACTTAAGGGTGGGTAAGGTTAAACACACCTAGAAATGCATGTTTAAGTGTCTTTAATCGGTTAAAGTTGGATCCTTTGGACTGGATATTCACAAAAATGCAGAATGACATTCTGTCGTGAAATATCCAGATATTTGTCGAACAGATATCCGGATATTGATATCCGGATATGGGGATCTGGATATCCGGGTATTGAATATCCGGATATGGTCAGTGTGATATCCGGAAATTGCATATCCGGATATGTCCCCAAGGAATATCCGGATATTCTGGGATTTCATAGGACAGTGAGGTACTGTTCATACAGAGATGATGTTAGGGTTTGTGGACCCTAGATTAAGGAAGTTGGACTGCTGTAATTAATGAACCAAGTCAGAATCATGTGATTAAGGGCTTATGGCTTTGTTGGAAGCCTTAAGACGTAAAACGTAAAGGAAAGGCGTAGTCTTTAAGTTGTATGCTTGTGATGCATAATTAATGATACATTATTGGTCCATAACAGATTGTGATACTGCTGTGTTTGGACTTAAGAGTGGTTGGACTCTTGGCTTGGATTGATTGCTTGCAAGGTAAGCTTTTGTGTCCTCGGTTTAGCCATGTTGTGGTTTCACCATATCCCATGGGGATGTGGTTTATGCATGCTGTGTTACATGCTTTTGATATTTGGAAATGCTATTGAGCTGTATATTTGCAATGTGCCTTTATGATATGCAATGTGGTGTCCACCTATACGGTAAGCCTGAGTATGTGGTACATACGATATGGTGAGGCTGTGGGTGAGGTGCAAGCTGTGTTCCTTGTACTCATGTGGGTATAGACGTGTTCCTACATTTCTCTGGCCAGTAGATAGTATAAACACACATGGCACGAATATCTATTGCACTGCATACCAATTCCAATAAAAAATATAATTTTTGATAACATTCTTATTCTTTATTCTTATTACTTACTTTTGTTTATAGTAATATTATTGCTAATAATTAATATGAATTAATAGTAAGTAATGGGAATTTTCTTTTATATGATAGATCTATCATATAAAAGAAAAAACTACAAAAATCGAAAAAATAGGAATCGTAGAAAGAAAATTAGTCTATCCATAAGAGGAGATCATATGAAAAATATAACCGATTCTTTCCTTTGCTTGGAACTAATATTGGAACTAATATTGGAAATACTGCTTTTTGAACTTATATTGCACATGTAAGTGAGCTTGGGGTGGTAGATCCTTGAGGACCCCTTGTCTTACTGAGATTTCTTGTTTAGAGATCTCACCCCACGTTTGGGGACACTTATTTCAGGTTCAGGGAACCCAGGGGTTGAGACTCCTAGTGGCAGGAGGTAGGAGCTGAGTTAGATATTGATAATATTATATGCTGACATTGTTGGATGCTGGTTATGCATGCTGCTTTATGCTTTTAGCTTCATTTATGTTGGCATTGTCTGTTGAGACTATTGTTAGGCATTGTGCCTTATTTGGTGAGCATGGGGATTGTCCATGCCACATAGACTTGATTATGTCTTATTTAAGTTAAAGTCGTATTAATGTATCAGGATTTTGGTACAGGCTATGTGTTGTAGTCCTGTGACTTAGATACTCACTTTATATTTATATATGAGGTATTTCAGTTAGTTGTCTTGCAATGTACATACATGTGTTATTTTATGAAATTGATTAAGTAATCAACTTGGCTAAGGTTAATGACGTCGTAATCGAATTAAAGAAAAAGTTATTCCGCATTTTAATTAAGCGTGGCTTAATACGATAGTATGTTAACAAACCGGGTTAACACGGGCTGTTACAGTACTCCTTGTATATGTTGATGATATTATTATCACTGGTGATAATCTTGTGGAGAGACATATTCTGCAAACACGGCTAGCCTCTAAATTTGAAGATAAAGACCTTGGGAAACTGAAATATTTCCTAGGGATAGAGGTAGCTCATTCAAAAAAAGGAATTTTTATCAGCCAGAGAAAATATGTTCTTGATCTTCTTAAAGAAGCAGGAAAGCTCGGGTGTAAACCCTCTAATACTCCTATTGAGCAGAATCACAAGATAGGCTATGAAGAGGAGAGTCCTCCAGTTGATAAAGGACAATATCAATGACAAGTTGGGAAATTGATATATCTGGCTCATACTAGACCAGACCTAGCTTATGTTGTTAGTGTTGTCAGTCAGTTTATGCACGATCCAAAGGAGAAACACATGCAGGCAGTAGAGAGAATCCTTCAGTATCTTAAAGCTACTCCTGGAAAAGGATTGTTATTCCGGCGTGATGGCAATCTCTCTTTAGAAGTCTACACTGATGCTAATTATGGTGGATCTGTGACTGACCGTCGTTCTACCACTGGTTATTGCATGTTTCTTTGCGGTAAGTTGGTGACATAAAGAAGTAAGAAACAAGATGTGGTTGCCAGATCAAGTGCAGAAGCTGAATTTCGAGCTATGGCTCAAGGCATTTGTGAGTTACTATGGCTAAAAATTATGCTTGATGATCTCAAAATAAAATGTGAGGGACCTATGAAGCTGATATGTGATAATAAGTCCGCTATTTGTATAGCTCATAATCCGGTTCAACATGATCGGACTAAACATATTGAGGTCGACCGCCATTTCATCAAAGAGAAACTTGATATCGGGTTGATTACCACTCCATACATTCCCACTGGGCATCAAGTAGTTGATCTATTGACAAAGGGACTTCCTTAAGACAGATTTCAAGAGCTTACTATGAAGCTGGGAATGATAAATATCTATTCCTCAGTTTGAGAGTGTTGTAAATATTAGTTATTTACTTGATTATTCATTTATTTGTTGTATTGGGCCAAGCCCATTAGGTCACAAATTAGGTCTTGTATTCCCTATAAATAAAGACCCCTTTTGTACAGATTATTTACAATTTAATAATATATCATAATACTCTTTTTCAAGTGATGCCAATGTTCAATCTTGGGAATTGAGATGTCTAGTCAGAGATTAGTATATTCTTGTAGGATTTAGATGTTCTCTCAGACATCTATGGATGAGGTATATTTGAGTGGAAATAGATCATTGTGCATTGTAATAAACGGCATAGCCAAGTGTATGATGTGTTCACAATGACAACTAAGAGAAAGAGAGAGAGTGGATGAAGGTACCTATAGACCTTACTTCCCACTTATAAAGTGGAATTTTGTACCTTCTGTGAATTTTTGTTAGTATATGGGTGTCCTAGAGACAATCTTTTGATTAAATAAAGGACACTAGATGTAGAACTTTGTTTGTCGCAAATGAATAAAAGCAATCTTTATCCAGTTTCATATTATATCTCGATATTATTGTTAATATTATATGAATGAACTGGATAAACCCCTTGGAATAGAACAGGTATCTCTTGATTATCTGTGATGAGATCACGATCATGAGGATTCAAGGATATCGCATGTCTATTCCTAATTATATGTTCCTAGTCTAGAGACACTGAGATTGGGGATCAGTGATCTCGGGTAAGACTAGTACGACTTATCTACTTGTATATGGATACAAGGTAAAGACCTCATGAGCTGCAGATATGGAGATGTCTTAGCTAAAGTCGTGGGTGGACCTATAAGAGTATAGCTCGCACTGAATAGACCCAAAAAGAGACTCTATGAAAAAATCTCATAGATAGTTTCATTAGAGTAATCTCTTTATATTTGGGTATGTCTCTCCTTAGACCAGAAGTTATTACCTAGACTGTGTTCTAGAAGGCATGTTTTGATTGTATGCCTTGTCTGCCTGAAACATGGAGACTTATAGGTATACTATTGGGCGTGTCCTGAAAGAGCACAGAGCTAGGGTAATAAGCTGAAGGAATTCCTCAAATCTCTGTGAGAGATTAGGTTATCTGTAAACCGAAGAAATCGGGATGACATTTATAGGGAATTGGGAATCTATGCATAGTAAAAGAGATTATGAGATGATCTGCCTTTAGAGTCAATAAATTGAAGATTCCCTATTTCGAATAAAGCTTACCCTAAACCGCAGGGGTTGATACATTTCCTTACCCTAGGTTAATGGGAAGATAACCGTGATGAAGGGAAATACATACGGCAACCAAGTATGTGTAATAGGATGATCAAGTCATTAATTTGACTAGCTCTGGGGTAACAAAGCATTGCTAGTGCTCTGTGTTGTCATTAATTGGGTTGTGGGCTTGTTGGGCCCAAACCCAGTTATGTCAGAGGCTAAGTTGGACCTAATGGGTCACACACTAACACCTTGTAGTCATGATAAACTAGCTTTAAAGATATTGGGCCTAATAATGGTTGTTAGCCCAAGAAGCTGTTTGGAAGCCCGCCTAAAGGGTATAGGGCGCATGGAGCAATGTAATGGGCTTGGATAGTCCAAGACATTACTAATTAATTTAATTAGTTAATTAATTATCAAATATTTAAATTTTGAATTTTGAATTTGAAATTGGAAATTTGAATTTGGAATTTGAATTTGAAATTTGAATTTTGAATTTTGAAATTTAAATTTTGAATTTGAATTTTGAATTTTGAATTTGAATGTTTGAGCATTTGAATTCAAGTGTTTGAATTCGAATTTGAATTGGCTATGAAAAGTTGTTTCATAACAAAAGGATAAGATGAGATCTTGTTGGAATATATTCCCTGCATCAAGAAAAGATATTTGATCTTATCCAATGATGAAGTGAATCGCAAATTTGGATCCAAAGTGAGTGTCATTTTGTCATCTAAATGTACTACAATTCTGATTTGGTTGGTTAAGAGAAACAGTGAGTTAGTTGATTCAAATTTGAATGCAACTACTCAATGTATCTGGACTCAAAATGGGACTGATTGGGGCGCATGAAATGGTTGGTCATGTGATGACCATTAGGTCAGAATCTTGAAAGGATAATGACCTAATCTTATAAGGATTCAAATGAGAGGTGGTTAGTAATTTTGAATTGCAAATAGATCCTTGAATCCCTCCAACCATGCGTGTAACATCCCGCATAATTAGTAAAATACATAAGTACTATATGTTATAAATGTATGGGTAGATTTCGGATGCATGGTTTATGTGTGATGGCTTGCGAATTGTTTGATATTTATCCTTGGATGAGACTAAGGTAAGTATTTAAATTAAATCATAGGAAGGTACATAAGTAGACATGTGAATTTATTATAATCATAAGAGTAATTTGATTGTGTGTGTGTATAAGGCTTTTGTGTTATAAGGCTTTGGAAGTGGGCTAGTGTGTGTGTGGACTTGCCACCCTTAGATTTGTCTTATTGGATCCCTCAAGTTCAGCCCAAAGTTAAACCCACACATAATTCCCTAAGCCTTGTCCAACAAGGTTGTTTGTGCACCAAGGCACCTTCACATGGCTTGATGTAAATTCCTTCTCATTCATGCGCACAAGTAGGTGGAAAATACTTAGAAAAATCTGCCAAATTCCTTCATGTTTGACCGCCACCTCACTTGGCTTATGCACACTTGATTTCATCTTCATTGCATGAAAGACACATATACAATGTAGCATGATTTTGGGCTGCATTCTCCCTCATTTAGGCGCACATGTAGAGAGCTTGGTGCAGATTTTTCTATGACACAAAACTGCCTAACTTGTTGACTTGGAGAACCATCTTACACCTTCCATCATGAGGCTGCCATGTGCAGATTTTTGCAAGCTTTTTGCAGCCCATCATGAGCCAAACCTGCCCTTGTTTCCACATGCATCATAAGTAGGATCTTGGGGCTGCATTTT
The DNA here is from genome assembly GCA_032173675.1 of Gastrolobium villosum. Lineage (NCBI taxonomy): Eukaryota > Viridiplantae > Streptophyta > Magnoliopsida > Fabales > Fabaceae > Gastrolobium > Gastrolobium villosum. The sequence continues at coordinate 71,773 of JAVKPL010002993.1, forward strand.
CATCATCTTGTGCGCATATGGACAGCTCCAAAATCTGAATTTAGGCTGTCACAAATCTGCACTCATGATGCACCTCTTTCCCTCTCATCATTTGCGCACCTAGACTGCATCAATGCAGATTTTTGGGCTGCCACATAGTTGTCTTACATGTTGACTTAGTGAACCTCTCACATGTACTCATGATGCACCTCCTCCCCTCCACCTTGTGCGCATGGTTGGGTCATTGTGTGAGGAAAATTCTGACTTATAACACTCATTCAAATCTGAACATATCTCCCTCACCCCCTTGCATGTGCAAAGAGTAATTTAGAAGCAAACCCTTTGCTTGTTCAGCCCTTGTATGCAGCCCCATCTCCTCAAGTAATCAGAATTTTTCATGATGGTTAATCATAGCAACTTTCCCTCACTTTCCCTTTAAATATGCGCATAAGGAAGGGGCTGGCCTCATGTGCAAGTGCAGCCAACATCTCCTCCTCCTCCTCACTCTCTAGCCGAACCAACAAGCTTCCTTGGAGCAAGAAGACTTTGCCAAGCCAACTCCCCCCCTTCCCTCACCATCAAACCGTAGCCTTTGTCCCAAGCAAGAGTAAGCTTTCCTCCTCACCTTCCCCCACTGTCCAGCCTTGTCTTCAACCTTGAAACTGTCCAAGCTTGTTCATCCTCACCTTGTGTGCGCATAGATCACCATAGGAAGAGAGGACTTGTTGTGAAGTAGAGCTAGGAAGGGTGTGGTGAAGTGTGTGCTACAAGAGGTAAGCCTTGAACTTAGAACTCTTTCATTGTGTAACCATGTATGTGTGCTTGAATGTCTTCTTGATTATGTGTGGTTTTGGATTCAAGTATGAGCATGATAAAAGTAGAATTGTGGAGCTATTTCATGATGATTGGTATGCATAAAGATCTCGTGGTTATGTTTAAGCTCATGCCACTGTTTTCTTGTATGGATAGGCCACTGTTTCTGCACATTATATGCCACTGTTTCTGCACATATATGCCACTGTTTCTGCACATTATATGCCACTGTTTCTGCACATTATATGCCACTGTTTCTAAGCATAAAATGCCACTGTTTCTATGCATAAAATGCCACTGTTTTAGTCATCATATGCCACTGTTTTTATGCATAATATGCCACTGTTTTAGTCATCAAATGCCACTGTTTCTATGCATAAAATGCCACTGTTTTTATGCATAATATGCCACTGTTTTAGTCATCAAATGCCACTGTTTCTATGCATAAAATGCCACTGTTTTTATGCATAAAATGCCACTGTTTTAGTCATCATATGCCACTGTTTTTATGCATAATATGCCACTGTTTTAGTCATCGTATGCCACTGTTTATATGCATAAAATGCCACTGTTTTTATGCATAAAATGCCACTGTTTTAGCCATAATATGCCACTGTTTCAATGTCCAAAAACCAAGATTTATGCCACTGTTTTGATGCATAAACATCACTACTCATGCCACTGTTTTGATGTTCAAAAGTCACTATTCATGTCACTGTTTTAACATTCCTATGCCACTGTTTCTGCCACTGTTGAGGTCCAAAGAGTCACTGTTTCTGTTTTAAAACGTTCACTGTTTCTGCTGTATGTTCACTGTTTTTCTGCTGTAAAACGTCACTGTTGCTGTCCACTGTTTTTAAGGAAAATACCACTGTTTTGCTGCTGTAAACACTGCTGTATGCTCACTGTTTTCCACCGTAAAATGCTGCTGTATGCTCACTGTTTTGCTGCTGTAAACACTGCTGTATGCTCACGGTTTTCCACTGTAAAACACTGCTGTATGCTCACTGTTTTGCTGCTGTAAGACACTGCTGTATGCTCTCTGTTTCTGCTGTAAATAGCCACTGTAAATGATTAGTTGAAATTGATTTAGGTGCGCTTAAGAAGTGAGATACTTCGCTGCTGTTTGGTAATATTTAAGGCACGCAAAGGTAAGTGTCAGGCGATATTGCCTAATATGACTATTGACTACTGGTATAAAATTGTGACATGATGCTCCATATGCCGTAAAAATATTATGTTCCATTATGATGAAAGGAAACTGCCAAAAATGTGCCGTGATGGCTATATGATTATGAGGTAAAGACGTTATGTGGCAGCATAACGCATATGAAAGGTATATAAGCATGCACCTTGCATCATACCGCATTCTTGTACGTTTTGTGTGTGAAAGCATAGCATGGTATGCATGTACCAAGAGCATATAGGTCTTGTTTTTTTAGAATAGTTATGTACAGGAACATGTGTTTTGAGCAAGCATCATATAGGCATCCCCAAGGTACCGGGGTATGGGACACTTGGCATCAGTCCGCATAGGCCCACAGTTGGAATCCACATGGAGCTCAGGTGCCAAGGGATATTTGATTCCACTGTGAAGTGCGCGCACGACGGTGCTAAAAGCGCAAAGGAAAGGCGTTATATACGCAATATATGAATATGTTGAAAAGGAAAAGGAAAAGGAACAAGGATATGTTGAAGTGACTGTTTATGATTTTGTGCCTAGTTAATACTGTTATATTACTGGTTTTGTTGCCACACTACTGGGATTATTCTCACCCCTTCGGGGCTGCTATTTTTCCAAAATGGCAGGAGGACGTAAAAGCACTTGAAGGAGTGATGTTTGCTGTTGCTTGCTGATGCGTGGATTATCACTATTGCTGTTTGTTTAATTGGATGACTGTAATGATTAATGTTTTGGTACTCTTGGATGACTGTAGTCTTTATCATCTTTATGTTAGCTTGAACTTTTATGAACAGCGGCTATTTTGGAAAACCTTTGTGAAAAGAATTTAAGTGCTGAAAATTTTATACGGATTTGTATACTGCTATGAGATTCTTTGTTAGCTCATGTGACGTTAACGACTCTAATTCCGCTTAGCGAACGACTCTCTTGGATGCATACAAGGGAGGGCGTTACACTAAATGGTATCAGAGCAGTTTGGTCCATGGATTTGCTTGTGTTTGATTGAATTGATTGTTGTTTGTGTTTATCTGCTGATTGACTGCCTAAATGTGCTATAGTTTAAGTATATATTGACTAGGATAGTTAGATTGTTTAGACTAGTCTGGGATAAGACACGGATGCATAGCTAACTTGTCCGAATTGAACTCGAGTACCTACTTGAGACTGCTGCCATGAATAACTTGCGGTGAGCCTGATCAACTCATTTCCGGATATTGTGAGTGCAGAGTCATGGCAGGTGGTCGCGGTTCAACTCGGGGAAGGTCTGGCGATGCGGAAGAGGATCTTATCACTACCATTGGGGGACTGGCAACGTTTATCCAGAATATGAGCCAAGAATGGCGCGACCATAGGCAACAGAATCAGAACCAACCCCCACTGCATGAAAATGCAGAAGAAATTGCCCGACGGAGGTTGAAAGACTTCCGCAACTTCCAACCACCTACCTTTGAGGGTGAAGACAACCCCGAGGCTGCAGCGAAGTGGCTGCAGATGATCGAACACATTTTCGAACGTATGGCATGCCCGGAAGCGCAGAAGACTGATTACGCGTCGTACCAGCTGATGGGAGAAGCTTTAACATGGTGGACTGGTGCGAGGGCTCTGCTGAGAGCTCAGGACGTGGAACTAACATGGGCCGTATTCAGACAAGTATTTTTGGATATGTATTTTCCTAAGGCAATGAGAAGAATGAAGCACACGGAACTGCTGTCGCTCAGGCAGGATAACATGACGGTCAATGAGTACATTGCAAAATTTGGGCAGCTGATCGAGTACGCCAACTTTGACCGGAACATTTATGATGAAGAATGGCAGGTGGAGAAGTTCGAAAGCGGATTACATCCGGAAATCCGCAAGCTCATCTTAACGACGGCTAATCGTACACTTCCGGAACTCATCAACCAGAGTCGTCAGGCAGAAGGAATCATTATGGAGGCCAAGAACTTGAACAAGCCACCACCACAATTCCACGGAGGAAACAGAGCAGGCAGATTCTTCAGGACGGCACCTGGTAGGGGTCGAGGCAGAGGTACGCAGTTGCAGGCACGACCTGGAAATTTTAAGAGAAACTTTACGGTGGGTCAATCGTCGACTGGACGTCAGGGCGCGACTGTTTGTGTTACATGTGGAAAGAATCACTTTGGAGTTTGTCGCAAGAACAACAATGCATGTTTCAGATGCGGCCAGCAAGGACATTTTGCTTACAAATGCCCCCAGAACGCTGACCAATAGCCTACGCAAGCACGGGTGTTCACATTAGATGCAAATGAAGCACAGAAGTTTCCCAACCTGATCAAAGGTAATGTCACTTTAAATGGTCACCCAATTTCTGTTATCTTTGATTCTGGAGCGTCTGGCTCTTTTATGGCAAAGCATACTGCCTTGAGAATAGGCATCACCCCAACCCCGTTACCTTATGAGTTACACATCAGCACACCTACTGGTGGATCGTGCACAGCTTCGGAGATCTGCAAAGGTGTTATCTTGCAGTATGAAGGAAACACGTATACAGTTAACTTGGTGGTCCTGCCGGTATTCAACTTCGATGTGATTATCGGTATGGACTGGTTGATGGAAAACGGGATAACTTTGGACTGTCGAGCGGGGAAAGTCGTTGTTCCTGCGAAAGATGGTAATTTTCAACCTTTCTCTCTCATTTCCTTATTGCAAGTTAGAAAAGAGCTCCGCAAGGGAGCAGCAGGGTATCTTTTGTCGATCGAGGCTGAAGTCTCGGTTGACACTCAAATTCAGAATGTACCGGTAGTTAGAGAATTCGAGGAGGTATTCCCGGATGAAATACCTCGATTGCCTCCTCATAGGGAAATAGAATTTTCTATCGAACTTGTTCCTGGAGTTGGACCAATCTCCATTGCCCCGTATCGTATGGCGTCGTTGGAACTTCGCGAGTTGAAGAAGCAGATAGAAGAGCTTTTGGCAAAGGAATTTATCAGACCGAGTACTTCCCCATGGGGTGCTCCAGCCATCTTGATTAAGAAGAAGGATGGAAGTTTACGTCTGTGTGTAGATTACCGCCAGCTGAACAAAGTAACGGTGAAGAATAAGTATCCGCTACCGAGGATCGACGATTTGATGGACCAGCTGAGAGGAGCCAGAGTCTTTTCCAAGATAGACTTACGATCGAGATACCATCAGATCCGGGTCAAACCGGAGGATATTCCGAAAACCGCTTTTAGGACTCGTTATGGGCACTACGAATATCAGGTGATCCCATTCGGGCTTACGAATGCTCCAGCGGTATTCATGGACTACATGAACCGCATCTTCCGCCCGTTCCTTGATCAGTTTGTTATTGTGTTTATCGACGATATCCTAATTTACTCAGCTAATGAAGAGCTGCACGCGGAACATCTGAGGATTGTCTTGCAAATCTTGAAGGAGAAGCAACTGTACGCGAAATGGTCGAAGTGCGAGTTTTGGCTTAAAGAGGTCCAGTTTCTGGGCCATGTCATTTCATCATAAGGTATCGCGGTGGACCCCAGCAAAGTTGAAGCTGTCATGAATTGGGAACGACCCAAGACTGCCACTGAAGTAAGAAGTTTCTTAGGTCTGGCTGGATATTATCGAAGGTTTATCCAGAATTTCTCTCAGATAGTGCAACCTCTTACCCGTCTCACTCGGAAGGATAAGCCTTTTGAGTGGACTGAAGCTTGTGAAGAATGTTTCTTGGAACTAAAGAGCAGATTGACGAGTGCTCCCGTACTCACGATTCCGGATCCTACTCGAAAGTTCGAAGTATACTGCGATGCGTCGCTGAAAGGACTTGGATGCGTGTTGATGCAGGACCGTATGGCAGTAGCTTACGCATCTCGACAACTTAAGCCTCACGAAGAGAATTACCCTACGCACGATTTGGAGTTAGCAGCTATAGTGTTCGCACTTAAAATCTGGAGGCATCATTTGTATGGTTCGCAGTTTGACGTGTTCAGTGATCATAAGAGTTTGAAGTACTTGTTCGATCAGAAGGAGTTGAATATGCGGCAACGACGGTGGATGGAATTTCTGAAGGACTATGATTTTGAACTTAAATACCACCCAGGAAAGGCAAACGTGGTAGCTGACGCCCTGAGTAGGAAGACACTGCACACTGCAACTCTGATGATGGAAGAGCTGAAATTGTTTGAGGCCTTTCGAGATTTGAACTTATCGGTAGACGAGAGAGGGCATAGCATAAGATTGGGAAATATAAAGGTGGAGAATGAACTGATCAGTAGAATTAAGGAGGCCCAGAAAGATGAAGAGTTAGTCCGTGATTTGGTTGGCAACCAAGATGTTGTAAAGGATGAGAATGATGTTTGGAGATTTCAAGGACGGCTGGTTGTGCCGAATGAAGAGTTGAAACAAGAAGTTTTACAGGAGGCTCACAAGGGTAAGTATGCAGTTCATCCTGGATCCACGAAGATGTACCATGATTTGAAGACCTCGTTTTGGTGGCCGGGTATGAAGCGTGATATTGCGGAGTATGTATCTCGATGCTTAACTTGTCAGAAGGTGAAGTACGAACATCAGAAACCGTCGGGACTCCTTCAACCTTTGGAGATTCCCGAATGGAAGTGGGACAGTATTGCGATGGATTTTGTAGTTGGACTTCCTCGGACGCGAGAAGGATATGATTCTATCTGGGTGATTGTCGATCGTTTAACGAAGTCAGCTCATTTCTTACGTGTTAGAACCACGTATGATACAGAGAGGCTTGCCAGAATCTATCTGCAGGAGATTGTGAAGCTGCACGGAGTTCCTACGAGTATTGTCAGTGATCGTGATCCCAAGTTTACATCTAAGTTTTGGGAATCCTTTCAAAGAGCATTAGGGACCCAATTGAGGTTGAGTACTGCCTATCATCCGCAGACCGATGGACAGACGGAACGCACCATTCAAGCATTAGAGGACATGTTGCGAGCATGCGTTGTGGAGTTAGGAGGCAGCTGGGATAGCTATCTTTCTTTGATTGAATTTGCTTACAACAACAGTTACCATTCCAGCATTCAGATGGCACCGTATGAAGCTCTGTATGGGAGAAAATGCAGATCCCCTTTATGTTGGACTGAAGTAGGTGAGCGAAGTATGTTAGGACCTGATCTAATTCAAGAAACATCCGAACAAGTAAAGAAGATTCGAGAAAATATGCAGCGGGCTCAGGCCAGACAGAAGAGTTATTACGACAAGCGTCATAAGCCTCTATCTTTCGAAGTCGGAGACCATGTATTTTTGAGAATCACTCCTACATCGGGACTCGGAAGGAGAATGGGCGTAAAGAAGTTAAGTCCACGATACTTAGGACCGTATCTGATTATGGACCGGATTGGAAAGTCTGCATACCGGTTGGCCTTACCACCCAATCTGTCAGGAATTCACAATGTATTTCATGTATCACAGCTACGTAGGTATCTCTCTGATCCATCTCACGTGTTACAGCCGGAAGAAGTGGAACTAAAGGAAAATCTGACTTATCAAGTGCAACCGTTCCAAATTCTTGAACGATCCGTCAAGCGACTCCGTTCTAAAGAGATTCCGTTGGTGAAAGTATTGTGGAACAACAGATCGGAAGCTGAAGCCACTTGGGAGCGCGAGGACGACATTCAGAAACGCTATCCAGAACTGTTTAGCTCTTAAGTAAGTTTATTTTGCGGACAAAATTCCTTTTTGGTGGGGAGAGTGTAACATCCCGCATAATTAGTAAAATACATAAGTACTATATGTTATAAATGTATGGGTAGATTTCGGATGCATGGTTTATGTGTGATGGCTTGCGAATTGTTTGATATTTATCCTTGGATGAGACTAAGGTAAGTATTTAAATTAAATCATAGGAAGGTACATAAGTAGACATGTGAATTTATTATAATCATAAGAGTAATTTGATTGTGTGTGTGTATAAGGCTTTTGTGTTATAAGGCTTTGGAAGTGGGCTAGTGTGTGTGTGGACTTGCCACCCTTAGATTTGTCTTATTGGATCCCTCAAGTTCAGCCCAAAGTTAAACCCACACATAATTCCCTAAGCCTTGTCCAACAAGGTTGTTTGTGCACCAAGGCACCTTCACATGGCTTGATGTAAATTCCTTCTCATTCATGCGCACAAGTAGGTGGAAAATACTTAGAAAAATCTGCCAAATTCCTTCATGTTTGACCGCCACCTCACTTGGCTTATGCACACTTGATTTCAACTTCATTGCATGAAAGACACATGTACAATGTAGCATGATTTTGGGCTGCATTCTCCCTCATTTAGGCGCACATGTAGAGAGCTTGGTGCAGATTTTTCTGACACAAAACTGCCTAACTTGTTGACTTGGAGAACCATCTTACACCTTCCATCATGAGGCTGCCATGTGCAGATTTTTGCAAGCTTTTTGCAGCCCATCATGAGCCAAACCTGCCCTTGTTTCCACATGCATCATAAGTAGGATCTTGGGGCTGCATTTTCATCATCTTGTGCGCATATGGACAGCTCCAAAATCTGAATTTAGGCTGTCACAAATCTGCACTCATGATGCACCTCTTTCCCTCTCATCATTTGCGCACCTAGACTACATCAATGCAGATTTTTGGGCTGCCACATAGTTGTCTTACATGTTGACTTAGTGAACCTCTCACATGTACTCATGATGCACCTCCTCCCCTCCACCTTGTGCGCATGGTTGGGTCATTGTGTGAGGAAAATTCTGACTTATAACACTCATTCAAATCTGAACATATCTCCCTCACCCCCTTGCATGTGCAAAGAGTAATTTAGAAGCAAACCCTTTGCTTGTTCAGCCCTTGTATGCAGCCCCATCTCCTCAAGTAATCAGAATTTTTCATGATGGTTAATCATAGCAACTTTCCCTCACTTTCCCTTTAAATATGCGCATAAGGAAGGGGCTGGCCTCATGTGCAAGTGCAGCCAACATATCCTCCTCCTCCTCACTCTCTAGCCGAACCAACAAGCTTCCTTGGAGCAAGAAGACTTTGCCAAGCCAACTCCCCCCTTCCCTCACCATCAAACCGTAGCCTTTGTCCCAAGCAAGAGTAAGCTTTCCTCCTCACCTTCCCCCACTGTCCAGCCTTGTCTTCAACCTTGAAACTGTCCAAGCTTGTTCATCCTCACCTTGTGTGCGCATAGATCACCATAGGAAGAGAGGACTTGTTGTGAAGTAGAGCTAGGAAGGGTGTGGTGAAGTGTGTGCTACAAGAGGTAAGCCTTGAACTTAGAACTCTTTCATTGTGTAACCATGTATGTGTGCTTGAATGTCTTCTTGATTATGTGTGGTTTTGGATTCAAGTATGGGCATGATAAAAGTAGAATTGTGGAGCTATTTCATGATGATTGGTATGCATAAAGATCTTGTGGTTATGTTTAAGCTCATGCCACTGTTTTCTTGTATGGATAGGCCACTGTTTCTGCACATTATATGCCACTGTTTCTGCACATATATGCCACTGTTTCTGCACATTATATGCCACTGTTTCTAAGCATAAAATGCCACTGTTTCTATGCATAAAATGCCACTGTTTTAGTCATCATATGCCACTGTTTTTATGCATAATATGCCACTATTTTAGTCATCAAATGCCACTGTTTCTATGCATAAAATGCCACTGTTTTTATGCATAATATGCCACTGTTTTAGTCATCAAATGCCACTGTTTCTATGCATAAAATGCCACTGTTTTTATGCATAAAATGCCACTGTTTTAGTCATCATATGCCACTGTTTTTATGCATAATATGCCACTGTTTTAGTCATCATATGCCACTGTTTTTATGCATAAAATGCCACTGTTTTTATGCATAAAATGCCACTATTTTAGCCATAATATGCCACTGTTTCAATGTCCAAAAACCAAGATTTATGCCACTGTTTTGATGCATAAACATCACTACTCATACCACTGTTTTGATGTTCAAAAGTCACTATTCATGTCACTGTTTTAACATTCCTATGCCACTGTTTCTGCCACTGTTGAGGTCCAAAGAGTCACTGTTTTTGTTTTAAAACGTTCACTGTTTCTGCTGTATGTTCACTGTTTTTCTGCTGTAAAACGTCACTGTTGCTGTCCACTGTTTTTAAGGAAAATACCACTGTTTTGCTGCTGTAAACACTGCTGTATGCTCACTATTTTCCACCGTAAAACGCTGCTGTATGCTCACTGTTTTGCTGCTGTAAACACTGCTGTATGCTCACTGTTTTCCACTGTAAAACACTGCTGTATGCTCACTGTTTTGCTGCTGTAAGACACTGCTGTATGCTCTCTGTTTCTGCTGTAAATAGCCACTGTAAATGATTAGTTGAAATTGATTTAGGTGCGCTTAAGAAGTGAGATACTTCGCTGCTGTTTGGTAATATTTAAGGCACGCAAAGGTAAGTGTCAGGCGATATTGCCTAATATGACTATTGACTACTGGTATAAAATTGTGACATGATGCTCCATATGCCGTAAAAATATTATGTTCCATTATGATGAAAGGAAACTGCCAAAAATGTGCCGTGATGGCTATATGATTATGAGGTAAAGACGTTATGTGGCAGCATAACGCATATGAAAGGTATATAAGCATGCACCTTGCATCATACCGCATTCTTGTACGTTTTGTGTGTGAAAGCATAGCATGGCATGCATGTACCAAGAGCATATAGGTCTTGTTTTTTTAGAATAGTTATGTACAGGAACATGTGTTTTGAGCAAGCATCATATAGGCATCCCCAAGGTACCGGGGTATGGGACACTTGGCATCAGTCCGCATAGGCCCACAGTTGGAATCCACATGGAGCTCAGGTGCCAAGGGATATTTGATTCCACTGTGAAGTGCGCGCACGACGGTGCTAAAAGCGCAAAGGAAAGGCGTTATATACGCAATATATGAATATGTTGAAAAGGAAAAGGAAAAGGAACAAGGATATGTTGAAGTGACTGTTTATGATTTTGTGCCTAGTTAATACTGTTATATTACTGGTTTTGTTGCCACACTACTGGGATTATTCTCACCCCTTCGGGGCTGCTATTTTTCCAAAATGGCAGGAGGACGTAAAAGCACTTGAAGGAGTGATGTTTGCTGTTGCTTGCTGATGCGTGGATTATCACTATTGCTGTTTGTTTAATTGGATGACTGTAATGATTAATGTTTTGGTACTCTTGGATGACTGTAGTCTTTATCATCTTTATGTTAGCTTGAACTTTTATGAACAGCGGCTATTTTGGAAAACCTTTGTGAAAAGAATTTAAGTGCTGAAAATTTTATACGGATTTGTATACTGCTATGAGATTCTTTGTTAGCTCATGTGACGTTAACGACTCTAATTCCGCTTAGCGAACGACTCTCTTGGATGCATACAAGGGAGGGCGTTACAATGCGCATATATGGTGAGATTTTTAAGTAAGAAAATCTTCTCATTCTTTCCTACTAATTGACCTATGGTGCGCACAAAGGGAGGTTGTTCTCTTCCTTAGGGTTTTCACAAAAATCTAGCCTACTCTCCTCATCTCATGCGCCATTTCTGTACTGTAGTTTTCACTTCACTTTCTAAACACCATACCTAGCCTCCACCTTCACCAATTGAGCGCATAGCAAGCCTCACTGTGGTGATCATCTGGTGGCTTGCAAGAAGGTGTTCTTGCATCATCGACGAACGGTGGTGTGGATCAACGTTAGAGGGTTTGAACCCTTCAGACCTGACACTTGATCTCCCTGACAATCAGGCCAAAAACAAGGTAACATTATGCTGTCCTAAAGCATGGATCTCTATATGCATGTATGTTTCTGCGTGAAAAATTTTGTTTTTCCCTCTTACATGCATCGGCCTTCAAGGCCAGTTTACTTTCAAGTGGTATCAGAGCTGGTTGTTTTACCATCGGTGGGTGATGGTACCTTGTTTGTGAAAAGTTTTTTTTCATTTTCAAAATCTTTAAAGGGTTAAAGCTTAATTCTGCATATGAATTTTGAATCACAAATCCTTTAAGGTGTTAAAGTTTTTGTTTTTATGAACATGTAAATTTGATTCTATGTTCATAAAACTATATGCATCATGGTTTTGTTTCTTTTTCTTTACGAAAGTTTTAAAAGGAAACACCCTTTTTGAAATGGTTGATTCGGCCATGAAGGGTAGTAAGAGTACCTTGAATGTTTTCTTATTTTTCTCCATGAATTGTGTCATGAGCATTGCATGAAATTTTTTGTGACAAAATTTATCATATACTTACCTATATGATTCGGCCATGAAGGAGTTTATGGCTACATGCATAGTTTAATTTTGTTTTCTTTGAGAAAAAATTAACAAAATTTGAATTATAAATTGTTTTATTTATTTGGCCATGAAGAGAAAATTGAGAATTTGAATCTTGATTTTATTTTGATGTTTAAATGTTAAATATCAAAATATATGTGAAAAATATTATGTGATAATATAATGTTTGTGTTTGCAAGTTTTGATTCTTTCAAGTACAAACAGGAAGGGGATGGTCATGGTGCCCGGATTTAAAATTTTAAATTTTAAATTAATGTGTAATTGTGCTGTTTAATTTACAAATGTAATTTGTAATTTCAATTTTTATAATTTTTTCCCTACAAAGATGTTTTGGAGTTTCTTTAATTATGTGTAATTAGAGAATTAGGCTAGTGGCTTATAGACGACAAGCGGCCGTTGCTTAAAGAAGCAAAATGAACAAAAGCGCGAGCACCATGACAGTCTCAATATAAATTGTTTATATGCATGTATGATTAGAACGTCTAGTATGCATGAATTGGGAAAACCGTGTGTGTATGGTTATTATGTTTGTCCAATTGTGACTAGTGTAAACCGATAGATGTTTGACATAGGTTACGACTAGCATGATAGCTTACAACATGCGTTTGATGAGACCTAATTAACCCTAAATAAAAAGGAACCCTTAAAAGGAATAAATAATTAAGCGTATGATTACCTCCCACCACCAATGCTACTCAAACCTCTTCTACATAGTGGAACTCCACAACTCAGTTGGGACCCACTATTTCGTTGAGCTATATTAGTATTAGAAGTGTAAGACACTTGGGGTGCTGGTTTAATGCTTAACTAAGACATAAGTTGCAGGCTCAGCCAGACTTATGTGATTAGGGTAATGGTGCTAGGTTGGTTGCATAAGATGCACCACTAAGTGACAAAGTGTTGTCAACCTAATGTTAAGAGAGGATATGAGATACTGTTGATAAGGATCAACCCATTATTTAAATTAATCTTGCGGTCTCAGACGGAGATTAAAATAAATAATCGCACTCTTAATCCCACTAAGGTAAAATCTAAAAGTAGATTAACTAAAACTATCTTTACATAATCGTATATTAACTAAAGGACACTAGATGTAGAACTTTGTTTTTCGCAAATGAATAAAAGCAATCATTATCCAGTTTCATATTATGTCTCGATATTATTGTTAATATTATATGAACGAACTGGATAAATCCCTTGGAATAGAACATGTATCTCTTTATTATTTGTGATGATATCACGATCATGAGGATTAAAGGATATCACATGTTTATTCCTAATTATATGTTCCTAGTCTAGAGACACTGAGATCGGGGATTAGTGATCTCGGGTAAGACTAGTACGACTTATCTACTTGTATATGGATACAAGGTAAAGACCTCATGATCTACAGATATGGAGATGTCTTAGCTAAAGTCGTGGGTTGACCTATAAGAGTATAGCTCGCACTGAACAGACCCAAAAAGAGACTCTATGAGGAAATCTCACAGATAGCGTCATTAGAGTAATCTCTTTATATTTGGGTATGTCTTTCCTTAGACCAGAAGTTATTACCTAGACTGTGTTCTAGAAGGCATGTTTTGATTGTATGCCTTGTCTGCCTGAAAAATGGAGACTTATAGGTATACTGTTGGGCGTGTCCTGAAAGAGCACAGGGCTAGGGTAATAAGCTGAAGGAATTAGTAAAATCTCTGTGAGAGATTAGGTTATCTGTACACCGGAGAAATCGGGATGACATTTGCAGGGACTCGGGAATCTATGCATAGTAAAAGAGATCGTAAGATGATATGCCTTTAGAGTCAGTAAATTGAAGATTTCCTATTTCGAATAAAGCTTACCCTAAATGGCAGGGGTTGATACATTTCCTTGCCCTAGGTTAATGGGAAGATAACCGTGATGAAGGGAAATACATACGGCAACCAAATATGTGTAATAGGATGATCAAGTCATTAATCTGACTAGCTCTGGGGCAACAAAGCATTGCTATTGCTCTGTGTTGTCATTAATTGGATTGTGGGCTTTTTGGGCCCAAGTCCGGTTATGTCAGAGGCTAAGTTGGACCTAATGGGTCACACACTAACACCTTGTAGTCATGATGAACTAGCTTTAAAGGTATTGGGCTTAATAATGGTTGTTAGTTCAAGAAGCTGTCTGGAAGCCCACCTAAAGGGTATAGGGCGCATGGAGCAATATAATGGGCTTGGATAGTCTAAGACATTACTAATTAATTTAATTAGTTAAATTAATTATCAAACATTTAAGTTTTGAATTTTGAAATTGAAATTTAGAATTTGAATTTTGAATTTGGAATTTGAATTTTGAATTTGGAATTTGTATTTTGAAATTCGAATTTTGAATTTGAAATTTGAAATTTGAAATTGGATTTTGAAATTTAAATTTTGAATTTGAAATTTGAATTTTGAATTTGAATGTTTGAACATTTGAATTCAAGTGTTTGAATTTGAATTTGAATTTGAATTTGAATTGGCTATTAAAAGTTGTTTCATAACAAAAGGATAAGATGAGATCTTGTTGGAATATATTTCCTGCATCAAGAAAAGATATTTGATCTTATCCAATGATGAAGTGGTGCGCAAATATGGATCCAATGTGAGTGTCATTTTGTCATCTAAATGTACTACAATTCTGATTTGGTTGGTTAAGAGAATCAGTGAGTTATTTGATTCAAATTTAAATGCAACTACTCAATGTATCTGGACTCAAAATGGGACTGACTGGGGAGCATGAAATGGTTGGTCATGTGATGACCATTAGGTCAAAATATTGAAAGGATAATGACCTAATCTTATAAGGATTCAAATGAGAGGTGGTTAGCAATTTTGAATTTCAAATAGATCATTGATTCCCTCCAACCATGCGCATATTTGGTGAGATTTTCAAGTAAGAAAATCTTCTCATTCTTTCCTGCTAATTGACCTATGGTGCGCACAAAGGGAGGTTGTTCTCTTCTTTAGGGTTTTCACAAAAACCTAGCCTACTCTCCTCATCTCATGCGCCATTTCTGTAGTGTAGTTTTCACTTCACTTTCTAAACACCATACCTAGCCTCCACCTTCACCAATTGAGCGCATAGCAAATCTCACTGTGGTGATCATCTGGTGGCTTGCAAGAAGGTGTTCTTGCATCATTGACGAACGGTGGTGTGGATCAACGTTGGAGGGTTTGAACCCTTCAGACCTGATACTTGATCTCCCTGACGATCAGGCCAAAAATAAGGTAACATCATGCTGTCCTAAAGAATGGATCTCTATATGCATGTATGTTTCCGCGTGAAAAATTTTATTTTTTCCTCTTACATGCATCGGCCTTCAAGGCCAGTTTGCTTTCAATTTTGGGAGCCTAGTGCTTGATCGGCCGAAGACATGATATGATCGATTTCTTCTTGATATTCTTTCTTTATTTCTCTCTTACTTGTTTGTCCTTATTGGACCTTTTAAAATATGAGCATTCAAGTTGGTCCCATAAAAAAAAACTATTTCCCATACTTAACCTTAGAAATAGTTAAAACTACTAAACTCCTAATGATTAAGTCAAAATTTCTATTATACTATCGTTTGAGAAATTTTAGATACTGTTCATAGTTCCATGCAAAGTTAGATGTAAACTGGAATTATGAGTAACCACAGGGGTCAGATTCTAATTCAAACACTCTTTTGAGGTTATCCTGTAGTTTTTTTCCTTATATTTCTGTTCTTAAGTAAAATCATATAGCTGCTAACAACTTTTTTCAATTAATGAAATATTTCACTGAACTAGTAAAAAGAGCAACGTACGTAGGAGAATTTGGGTCTTACACAATGTATCACATATTTCGGTGTGCAGATTTTTCCATACGTGTTAATGACTGAAATTAAATTATCAGTGATAGTAAAGTGTCAAAGTTGACGGCTGCTAGACTAAACTGTATTAAGATATAGTGACTTGTTATTATTGGTGAGATCGAAACAAATGATGCAAATAACTGCAAGGTATTAGCAACTTTTTTCACAATAAGATAAGAAATTTCATGGAATATAAACTAGCAAGTGAGCAGAAGATACATGTGGAAAATAATACTATATAATTACATGACCGAATCTTAGTTTTATTTTTTAAAATATTAGTTCTGTTTGAGGGACCGTGACTCCCTCAAAATTTGTAAAACGCAGTCCTTTATATTAAATTATTAATAGTTTTATTGAAAGGAATCATATCTAGCTGGCTGATAAGTTGTGGTATTAATGTTGACAAGTAGTGATATTAATCGTACTTCTCACTAAAAAAATGTGTCTAATTTCAAAAAATATTCAGTTATTGTAAACATGATAAAAATACTATTTCTACGATGAAAATATATATATATATATATATATATATATATATAAATTATTTATATTTATTCTCGAAACGATATCGTTTGAGTTAAAAAAATTATAAAATTATAATGATAAACACTATTATAACTTTAAAATAAATTTTAATTACAATAAATCTTCATATTAAAGCGATATCGTTTAATCCATACTTTTGTGGTGATAATGTTTAGATTATAGCTTTATTTATTTAATTATTTTCCCAACTATATTGATCTTTACAGTAAACAAGAGACTGTATTGATCCCAAATTATAAGAATCAGTGAAAAAAGAAAAATCTCTTTTACACGCATGTCTTATTTTTTTTATTTTTTTGTAATCACATGTCTTAATTTTTTTACTTGTTGAGTAACAATAACAATTAAGATTATATTTCTAGCAATAGCTCTCTCTATATATTTTTATCAGTGCTATTAAACTCAAAACTAATCATTAACTCAGTTGATATATTGGATCAATAAATTTTTGATTTTTTTTTTTTGTGAGGAATAATTTTTGATTAAATTATTAGGTCATTAGTTGAATAGTTGAAATTATATATATATATATATATATATATATATATATATATATATAAAGGATCCTTTGATACCGGTGTCAAATTTGAAGTTTGACATCTCGTCTGAGAGTCGTTAGATCAAAAAAGATCAACGACTATGATTTGTAAGCATGTGACACCATTGATCTTTTTTGATCTAACGGCTCTCAGATGAGGTGTCAAACTTGAAATTTGACACCGGTGTCAAATTTGAAGTTTGACACCCCATTGACACCGGTGTCAAATTTGAAGTTTGACACCCCATCTGATATATATATATATATATATATATATATATATATATATGAGAAAAATATTTCTCAAACTGTTTGAGATATATTTATCTCCGGTTACTCAAAATTATATCGTTTTGTTTATTTATTTTTTTATATTAATTGATTCACCCTTGAATGATTATGATTCTCCTTTTCTCTCTCTTCCTTTATCACCATTGATCTATATTTGTACGGACGTTCAAAGATAAAGTTATCTCAAACAGTTTGAAAAACGATAAGCCCATATAAAAACAAGTATTATGTTGTAGGAATATTTTCTTGTCATGCTATAAAGACAATAAATGTGGGGTCCACCATATTTAAAATAAAAAGAAAAGGGAAAAAAATGTAGCACAAATATCGATGTATATATAGGAAACTTTGCATTTGTTATGTAACATGAAAAATGCAAACCCATATATATATATATATATATATATATATATATATATATATATATGATAGGATCCTTTGACACGGGTGTCAAATTTCAAATTTGATACCTCATCTGAGAGCCGTTAGATAAAAAATGGTCAACGACTATGATTTGTAAGCATGTGATACCATTGATCTTTTTTTATCTAACGGCTTTCATATGGGATGTCAAACTTTAAATTTGACACTGGTGTCAAAGGATCCTGTCCCTATATATATATATATATATATATATATATATATATATATATATATATATATATATATAGGGTTTTATAAGAGTTATGTTGTAGGAAGAGTGATTGTGTTATGTTATATAGATTCGTTTTGTGTGCCGGAATTTTTTTTTCTGCGGGCCACACAAAATGTTGTTTGTGAAGAAAAAATTTTATAGTCATGTTAAATGAGAATTATAAAACCCATATATATATATATATGGGGCAGGATATGAAAGTAAACTGGCCTTTGAAGGCCGATGCATGTAAGGTGTAAAACAAAAATTTTACTGCGGAACATACATGCACTCATAGATTCATGCTTTAAGACAGCATAATGTTACCTTGTTTTGGCCTGATCAGTCAGGGAGATGAGATGTCAGGCTTGAAGGGTTCAAACCCTCTAATGGTGATCCACACCACCGTTCGTCTATGATGCAAGAACTCTTTCTTGAAAGCCACCAGATGAACACCACAATGAGGCTTGCTATGCGCACAAGTGGTGAGGGTGGAGGCTAGGTATCCTGTTTGGAAAGGTGTACTGAGCTACCCTACAGAATGGTGCATAGAGGAGGAGAGTTGGCTTGGTTTTCCAATGAAACCTAAGGTGAGGAACATGTCTATTTATGCGCACCCTTTTGAAGAGGAGGAGGGAATTCATTCATTCAAAATGAAAACAAACTTTCAAATTCCTTTGAAAGTTGCGCATGAAACAGTGTGATAAGGTGGAGCTGTTGCAAAACAAACTTTGCCAACAACCTCAAATCTTATCCACATGAATTTAAATTCAAATTAATTTAAACTTAAATTCATAAACTATCATATAGTATATAGTTTTCATGCGCATAATTCAGCCCTATAAAGGGTCCAAATACATTGAGCAGTTGCATTCAAAATTTGAATCAACTTACCCACTGATTCCCTCAATCACCAAATCTGAATGGAGGTTTGTTTTAAGTGATAAGATAACACCCTTATCACTTAAAAGTGGCGCACCAAACAGCCTAGGGAGAGCCTCCAAAGATGCTTCTTCATCCAAGGAATATGCTCCAATAAGATCCTGTCTTATCCTTTTGTTATGAAACAACTTTTCAAAATCAATTCAAATTCGAATTCAAACATTTGAATTCAAACGTTCAAACATTCAAATTCAAAATTCAAAATTCAAAATTTCAAATTTCAAATTCAAAATTCGAATTTCAAAATTCAAATTCAAATTCAAATTTTAAATTTCAAATTTCAAATTTCAAATTTCAAATTCAAAATTCGAATTTCGAAATTCAAATTCTAAATTCAAATTTCAAAATTCAAATTTCAAATTCAAAATTCGAAATTCAAATATTTGATTATTAATTTAACTAATTAAATTAATTAGTAATGGCTTGGACTATCCAAGCCCATTACTAAACTCCATGCACCACCCACCCATTTAGGTGGGCTTCCAAACAGCTTCTTGGGCTAATAACATTATTAGGCCCAATACCTTTAAAGCTAGTCCATCATAACTACAAGGTGTTAGTGTGTGACCCATTAGGTCCAACTTAGCTACTGACATAACTGGGCTTGGGCCCAACAAGCCCACAACCCAATTAATGACAACACAGAGCACTAGCAATGCTTTGTTGCCCCAGAACTAGTCAGATTAATGACTTGATCATCCTATTGCACATATTTGGTTACCGTATGTATTTCCCTTCATCTCGGTTATCTTCCCATTAACCTAGGGTAAGGAAATGTATCAACCCCTGCGGTTTAGGGTAAGCTTTATTCGAAATAGGGAATCTTCAATTTACTGACTCTAAAGGCATATCATCTCATGATCTCTTTTACTATGCATAGATTCCCGAGTCCTTGTAAATGTCATCCCGATTTCTCCGGTTTACAGATAACCTAATCTCTCATAGAGATTTGACGAATTCCTTCAGCTTATTACCCTAGCCCTGTGCCCTTTAAGGACACGCCCAACAGTATACCTATGAGTCTCCATGTTTCAGGCAGACGAGGTATACAATCAAAACATGCCTTCAAGAACACAGTCTAGGTAATAACTTCTGGTCTAAGGAAAGACATACCCAAACATAAAGAGATTACTCTAATGACACTATCTGTGAGATTTCCTCATAGAGTCTCTTTTTGGGTCTGTTCAGTGCGAGCTATACTCTTATAGATCCACCCACGACTTTAGCTAAGATATCTCCATATCTGCAGCTCATGAGGTCTTTACCTTGTATCCATATACAAGTAGATAAGTCGTACTAGTCTTTACTCGAGATCACTGATCCCCAAACTCAGTGTCTCTAGACTAGGAACATATAATTAGGAATAGACATGCAATATCCTTGAATCCTCATGATCGTGATCTCATCACAGATACTCAAGAGATACCTGTTCTATTCCAAGGGGTTTATCCAGTTCATTCATATAATATTAACAGTAATATCGAGACACAATATGAAACTGAATAAATAGTGCTTACATTTATTTGCGACAAATAAAGTTCTACATCTAGTGTCCTTTATTTAATCAAAAGATTGTCTCTAGGACACCCATATGCTAACAAGCTCCCACTTGGCCTAGAGCCAATCAGACCTAAGTCGTATGCCCAAAGCCTCATAATGACTATCATGTTTTCTCTGAGAAACAGCCTTTGTCAGAGAATCGGCCAGGTTATCGTCTGTGGGAACATAATCCATTTTTACATCATTCCTATCAATGATTTCTCTAATCAAATGATATCTGCGGAGCACGTGTTTAGATCTTTGATGAGACCTAGGTTCCTTTGACTGCGCGATGGCTCCAGTGTTGTCGCAAAGCAACTGTATGGGCTCATCCACGCTTGGAACCACCCTTAGTTCATTTATGAACTTCTTGATCCACACTGCCTCCTTAGCTGCTTCTGAAGCAGCTATGTATTCAGCCTCTGTCGTTGAGTCTGCTGTTGTCTCCTGCTTGGAACTTTTCCAAGACACTGCCCCACCATTTAAGGTGAATACGAATCCTGACTGTGACTTGCAGTCATCTTTGTCACTCTGAAAGCTGGCATCAGTGAACCCTTTCACTGTTAACTCATTAACCCCACCATAGACCAGAAACACATCCTTAGTTCTTCTTAAGTATTTAAGGATGGTTTTGACTGCCGTCCAGTGACCCTCTCCAGGGTCTGACTGGTATCTGCTCGTAATGCTTAAAGCATGAGACATCTGGTCTCGTACATATCATGGCATACATGATGGATCCAATAGCCGAAGCGTATGGAATTCCACTCATGCGATCCTTCTCAGGCTGTGACTTAGGACACATAGCCCTTGATAGGTGTACCCCATGACTGACAGGAAGAAAACCCCTTTTCGACCCTTCCATGCTAAACCTCTTTAGCATCTTGTCAACGTACGTGGATTGAGAAAAACCCAGCAGCCTCTTGGATCTATCTCTATAGATCTTTATACCGAGTATAAAGGCTGCCTCTCCCAAATCCTTAATGGTAAAGTTTTCTGAAAGCAAATCTTTCGTTATTTTTAATGTGGGGATGTCATTTCCTATTAGCAATATGTCATCTACATAAAGCACTAGGAAAACGACATTACTCCCACTAACCTTTCTGTAAACACAAGGTTCATCCTCGTTCTTGATAAAACCGTTACTCTTAACGACTTCATCAAAACGTATATTCCAACTCCTTGATGCTTGCTTTAGCCCATATATTGACCTTTGTAGTTTGCATACCATATGCTCCTGATCTTTGTTTTCAAAGCCTTCAGGTTGTGTCATGTACACTTCCTCCTTCAAGAACCCATTCAAGAAGGCGGTCTTGACATCCATTTGCCAAATTTCATAGTCGTGGTATGCTGCTATTGCAAGCATGATCCTAATAGATTTGATCATGGCAACAGGTGAGAAAGTTTCATCATAGTCAACTCCTTGTCTTTGACGATACCCTTTTGCCACCAACCTAGCTTTGTAGGTCTGAACGTTGCCATCTGCATCAGTCTTTCTTTTAAAGACCCATTTATTACCGATAGGAACTATTCCTTGCGGTTTAGGAACCAAGGTCCATACCTTGTTCTGATACATCGAATCCATTTCAGATTCCATGGCTTCAAGCCATTTTGAGGAGTCAACATCTTTAACCGCCTCCTCGTAGTTACTTGGTTCATCATCCTCAACAGTTTGCTGATTCTCAATCACAAATCCGTACCTTTCAGGTGGATGGATGACCCTCGTAGATCTACGGAGTTGTGTGTTTACTTCTCCATTGGAGAACGTCGCCTGCGGAGCAGACTCGGGTTCCTCAATCTGTTCTTGTGGATCTTGCACTTCTTCAAGATCAATCTTACTTCCACTGCCTCCTTGAGAGATCAAATCCTTCTCAAGGAACTCAGCATTCTTTGAAACAAACACTTTGTGTTCTTCCATGGAGTAGAAGTAGTATCCCTTAGTACCTTTAGGATACCCCACAAATAGACATTTAGTACTCTTAGCACTAAGTTTGTCTGATGTCAACGCTTTGACATAAGCTGGCGATCCCCATACCCTGAGGTAACTCAGGTTGGGTCTCTTACCACTCCATATCTCATATGGTGTGGTCTGAACAGATTTAGACGGTACCCTATTTAGAAGGTATGCCGCTGTGTCTAAGGCATATCCCCAAAACATTTTTGGAAGTTGAGTCTCACTCATCATAGACCTAACCATGTCTAACAAGGTCATGTTTCTCCTTTCGGAGACACCGTTTTGGTGTGGTGTGTAAGGAGCGGTAAATTGTGAGAGAATTCCATTTTCTCTCAGATAACCCTGAAACTCGTGGCTCAAATATTCACCACCACGATCTGATCGTAATGTCTTAATCATCTTGCCACGCTGTTTCTCCACCTCATTCCTAAACACTTTGAACTTTTCAAAAGCTTCAGATTTATATCTTATTAGGTATATATACCCAAATCTTGATTTGTCATCTGTAAAGGTAATGAAATAAGAATATCCACCTCTAGCCTCAATAGACATTGGGCCACATACATCAGTATGAATGAGTTCTAATAACTCACTAGCCCTATGACTCTCAAGCCCTTTGGGCTTTTGTTGAATCATTTTCCCAGCTAGACAAGATTCACACTGTCCATAGGATTCCAAATCCATGGAGTCCAGGTATCCATCTCTATGCATCCTAGACAATCTTGTTTCATTTATGTGCCCTAGTCTACAGTGCCATAGATAAGATTGATTATCCGTCCTAGGTCGTTTCACATCTATATTGAGCACTTCATTTCCCATTTCCAACACATACAATCCATTTATTAAAGAAGCAGTACCGTAAACCATATCATTCAAAATGATAGAAAAAGTACCATTCCTAATACTGAAAGTATATCCATCTTGTTCTAAACAAGAAATTGAAATAATGTTTCTAGAAATTTGCGGAACATAAAGACAATTATTCAAATGCAGTAAAAGGCCCGTAGGCAAAATAAGGTCAGCATCTCCAACTGAATGAGCAGCAACTCTTGCTCCATTACCAACGCGGAGATCTACCTCGTTTCTATCCAATCTCCTTGGGCTCCTAAGTACCTGCAACATATTGCAGATATGAGAACCGCATCCGGTATCCAATACCCATGAGGATGGATTAGCATAAGAATAATTTATCTCAATCATGAAAATACCTGAGGCAGAAGCATCACCATGCTTCTTGTCCTTCACATTGTTCAGGTAGTCTGGACAATTCCTCTTCCAGTGGCCTTTCTTGCCACAATGGAAGCACTCAGCATCACCCTTGTCTTTAGGTGCCTTCTTACCCTTCTTCTTGCCCTTCTTCTTCTTGGATTTTCCTTTGGGCTTAAGGGGGTCACCTTTTGCAGGCTCCTTACCCTTTCCCTTGGCCTTGCTAGGCCCACCAATCAAAAGAGCCTGTGTCCTATCCTTCTTGATAGACACTTCAGCTGTTGTTAACATGCTTAACAACTCAGGCAAGCTCACTTGCACCCATGCATATTGTAATTCATGATGAATTGACTGAAGGAAGGTGGAAGTGAGGTGAGGACTAAGTCATTACTTAGCTCGGCATCCATGATGAAGCCTAGGTTTCCTAGCTTCTCAATCAGCCCGATCATCTTGAGAACATGGCTGCCAACAGACATGCTCTCAGTCATCCTACAAGAGAACAATTCTCTTGATGCCTCATACCTCTCATGCCTGCCTTTAATATCATACAACTCCTTGAGATGTACGATAATAGAGGGAGCATCCATATGCTCATGCTGCTTTTGCAGTTCAGGCGACATGGATGCCAACATGATGCATACTGCCATCACATTGTCATCCAAGTGTTGTTGGTGGGCTACGAAATCAAATTCCGCAAACCCTTCTTCCCCTTCCCGTGGAGCTACGGGTATTACAGCATCTAAAACGTAGGCAATCTTTTCGGCCCTTAGAACTATTCTTAGGTTCCGATACCAGTCCATAAAATTCGAACCGGTCAGTTTATTCGTATCGAGTATTGAACGCAGTGACAGTGGATTAGTCATACTATAAGCTGAAAAGGATGTAAAGATAGTTTTAGTTAATATACGGTTATTTAGTTAAAAGCAAATTATTAAAGACTTGAAATAATTTGCCCCTCCCACTATTTTATCTAAGTCAATGACCCTTCCTTTTGACTTAGGGTTAATCTACTTTAGATTTTACCTTAGTGGGATTAGGAGTGCAATTATTTATTTTAATCTCCGTCTGAGACCGCAAGATTAATTTAAATAAAGGGTTGATCTTTATCAACAGTATCTCATACCCTCTCTTAACATTAGGTTGACAACTCTTTGTCACTTAGTGGTGCATCTCATGCAACCAACCTAGCACCATTACCCTAAGCACATAAGCCCGGTTGTGCCTGCAACTTATGTCTTAGTTAAGCATTAAACCAGCACCCTAAGTGTCTTACACTTCAAACACTACTCTAGCCCAACGAAATAGTGGGTCCCAACTGAGTTGTGGAGCACCACTACGTAGAAGAGTTTTGAGTAGCATTGGTGGTGGGAGATAATCATATGCTTAATTATTTATTCCTTTTAAGGGTTCCTTTTATCTTGGGGTTAATTAGGTCCCATCAAACGCATATTGTAAGTTATCATGCTAGTCGTTACCTATGTCAAACATCTATCGGTATACACTAGTCGTTATTGGACAAACATAATAACCATACAAACGCGATTTGCCCAATTTATGCATACTAGACGTTCTAATCATACATACATATAAACAGTTTATATTGAGATAGCCATGGTGCTCGCGCTTTTGTCCTTTTTGCTTCTTTAAGCAACGGCCGCTTGTCGTCTATACGCCACTAGCCTATTTCTCTAATTACAAATAATTAAAGAAACTCCATAACACTTTGGAGGAACAAAATTACAAAATTTAAATTACAAATATACTTGTAAATTAAAATGCGCGATTACACATAAATTTAAAATTCAAAAAAATTCAAATCCGGGCACCATGACCATCCCCTTCCTGTTTGTACCTGAAAAGTTCAAAACTTGCAAACACAAACATTATATTATCACATAACATTTTCACATGTATTTTGACATTTAACATTTAAACATCAAAATAACATCAAGATTCATAATCTTAAATTTCTCATTGGCCGAATTTAAAAACAATTTCAATTCAAATTTTGTTAATTCTTTCTTAAAGAAAACAAAATTAAACCATGCATGTAGCCATATATCCCTACATGGCCGAATCATATAGGTAACTATATGATAAATTTGTCACAAAATTTCATGCATATAAACATGACACAATTCATGGAGAAAAATAAGAAATCATTCAAGGTACTCTTAGTACCCTCCATGGCCGAATCTACCCTTTCAAAAAGGGTGTTCCTTTTAGAACTTTCATAAAGAAAAGAAACTAAACCATGATGCATAATGTTTTATGAACACAGAATCAAATTTTCATGTTCATAAAAACAAAAAACTTTAACACTTTAAAGGATTTGTGATTCAAAATCCACATGCAGAATTTAAACTTTAACCCTTTAAAGATTTTTGACCGTGAAAGACTCTTTTCACAAACAAGGTACCATCACCCGTCGATGGTAAAGCAACCTGGCTTTGATACCACTTGAAAGTAAACTGGCCTTTGAAGGCCGATGCATGTAAGGTGTAAAACAAAAATTTTACTGCGGAACATACATGCACTCATAGATTCATGCTTTAAGACAGCATAATGTTACCTTGTTTTGGCCTGATCAGTCAGGGAGATGAGATGTCAGGCTTGAAGGGTTCAAACCCTCTAATGGTGATCCACACCACCGTTCGTCTATGATGCAAGAACTCTTTCTTGAAAGCCACCAGATGAACACCACAATGAGGCTTGCTATGCGCACAAGTGGTGAGGGTGGAGGCTAGGTATCCTGTTTGGAAAGGTGTACTGAGCTACCCTACAGAATGGTGCATAGAGGAGGAGAGTTGGCTTGGTTTTCCAATGAAACCTAAGGTGAGGAACATGTCTATTTATGCGCACCCTTTTGAAGAGGAGGAGGGAATTCATTCATTCAAAATGAAAACAAACTTTCAAATTCCTTTGAAAGTTGCGCATGAAACAGTGTGATAAGGTGGAGCTGTTGCAAAACAAACTTTGCCAACAACCTCCAATCTTATCCACATGAATTTAAATTCAAATTAATTTAAACTTAAATTCATAAACTATCATATAGTATATAGTTTTCATGCGCATAATTCAGCCCTATAAAGGGTCCAAATACATTGAGCAGTTGCATTCAAAATTTGAATCAACTTACCCACTGATTCCCTCAACCACCAAATCTGAATGGAGGTTTGTTTTAAGTGATAAGATAACACCCTTATCACTTAAAAGTGGCGCACCAAACAGCCTAGGGAGAGCCTCCAAAGATGCTTCTTCATCCAAGGAATATGCTCCAATAAGATCCTGTCTTATCCTTTTGTTATGAAACAACTTTTCAAAATCAATTCAAATTCGAATTCAAACACTTGAATTCAAACGTTCAAACATTCAAATTCAAAATTCAAAATTCAAAATTTCAAATTTCAAATTCAAAATTCAAATTTCAAAATTCAAATTCAAATTCAAATTTTAAAATTCAAATTTCAAATTTCAAATTCAAAATTCGAATTTCTAAATTCAAATTCTAAATTCAAATTTCAAAATTCAAATTTCAAATTCAAAATTCGAAATTCAAATATTTGATTATTAATTTAACTAATTAAATTAATTAGTAATGGCTTGGATTATCCAAGCCCATTACTAAACTCCATGCACCACCCACCCATTTAGGTGGGCTTCCAAACAGCTTCTTGGGCTAATAACATTATTAGGCCCAATACCTTTAAAGCTAGTCCATCATAACTACAAGGTGTTAGTGTGTGACCCATTAGGTCCAACTTAGCTACTGACATAACTGGGCTTGGGCCCAACAAGCCCACAACCCAATTAATGACAACACAGAGCACTAGCAATGCTTTGTTGCCCCAGAACTAGTCAGATTAATGACTTGATCATCCTATTGCACATATTTGGTTACCGTATGTATTTCCCTTCATCTCGGTTATCTTCCCATTAACCTAGGGTAAGGAAATGTATCAACCCCTGCGGTTTAGGGTAAGCTTTATTCGAAATAGGGAATCTTCAATTTACTGACTCTAAAGGCAGATCATCTCATGATCTCTTTTACTATGCATAGATTCCCGAGTCCCTGTAAATGTCATCCCGATTTCTCCGGTTTACAGATAACCTAATCTCTCACAGAGATTTGACGAATTCCTTCAGCTTATTACCCTAGCCCTGTGCCCTTTAAGGACACGCCCAACAGTATACCTATGAGTCTCCATGTTTCAGGCAGACGAGGTATACAATCAAAACATGCCTTCAAGAACACAGTCTAGGTAATAACTTCTGGTCTAAGGAAAGACATACCCAAACATAAAGAGATTACTCTAATGACACTATCTGTGAGATTTCCTCATAGAGTCTCTTTTTGGGTCTGTTCAGTGCGAGCTATACTCTTATAGATCCACCCACGACTTTAGCTAAGATATCTCCATATCTGCAGCTCATGAGGTCTTTACCTTGTATCCATATACAAGTAGATAAGTCGTACTAGTCTTTACTCGAGATCACTGATCCTCAAACTCAGTGTCTCTAGACTAGGAACATATAATTAGGAATAGACATGCAATATCCTTGAATCCTCATGATCGTGATCTCATCACAGATACTCAAGAGATACCTGTTCTATTCCAAGGGGTTTATCCAGTTCATTCATATAATATTAACAGTAATATCGAGACACAATATGAAACTGAATAAATAGTGCTTACATTTATTTACGACAAATAAAGTTCTACATCTAGTGTCCTTTATTTAATCAAAAGATTGTCTCTAGGACACCCATATGCTAACAATATATATATATATATATATATATATATATATATATAATAGAGCTGAACAGTAACAAAAGGGCGACAAATTTAATTTTTAACAGCTGTGACACCACTAGTTAAACTCGAATAACCATACATTAATTGATTCATGTGCTTAATGATCCAACAATAATACTTTAACATCGATTCAACTCAGTTCAGCAACGTTCCTCGGTTTAATACCGGGTCACCGATCCAATACCGAGTAAAGACCACCCTAAAAAAGAAAAAAGAAATAGAAGGAGTAGTTATTCTAACAATACAGAGTGGCATTCTGTGCGATCTAGCGACCAACTTTCGGAAGCTCAGTGTTCACTCTTGCAAAAATGACAGAAGAACAACCAATAAGATTTGGAATCCTCGGTTGCGCAGAGATAGCTCGGAAGGTTTCAAGGGCTATAACCCTTTCTCCAAACGCAACCCTTTACGCCGTTGGAAGTCGTTCCTTAGAAAAAGCTTCAAACTTCGCAGCTTCCAATAACTTCCCTCCACATGCCAAGGTTTATGGTTCATACGAAGCAGTTCTCGATGATCCTGACGTTGACGCCGTTTATGTGCCGCTTCCAACGAGCTTGCACCTTCACTGGGCAGTGCTCGCTGCTCAGAAGAAGAAGCACTTGTTGCTTGAAAAGCCCGTGGCTCTCAACGTTGGTGAACTTGACAAGATTTTGGAGGCATGTGAATCCAATGGTTTGCAGTACATGGATTCTACCTTTTGGATGCACCACCCCAGAACACTGAAAATGTTTCAGTTTCTTTCAGATCCTAACCAGTTTGGTTGCCTTCAATCGGTATGGAACTGTATTTATGAACTTTTGGAATTGTTTCCTATCAATTACGGACAAAAAAATTTGATATCTTGCGCATTTTATAAAAAAATATGTGTTTTGGGGTTTCTGTCTTTATGCATTTATGACAAGTTGGATAGCATCAAAATTTGACAAATGTTAGCTTTGTATTGTTTTTCCTGAGATTGATATTGGCGATTAATGTCAGGGTCGGAGGTTTGTCATTTTAAATGAAAAGTATTACAGAAGGTGGGTGGTTTTTTTTTTATTTAAATTTTAAATAAAAAATTTTATTTTGTGTTTATCTTTATTCTAAAATGAGATAAATTTATGTTATTTAAAATGATAAATACTTTTTCTTTAATGTTATATGAGATAATTTTTTCTCTTACACATACATAAAAATATATATATATACATAGACGCACACGTTTATTTATTTATATCTGTATGAGTGGACATAATTCTTGTAATTTGCCTCCTTAAAAGTTGAAATTAAAAAAAAAAAATAAATAGTTATAACTGAGAGTGATAAAATGCTATGTAATAACAGACCCACTTTATATCGGAGCATATGCCCCCACTCAAATTTCTAAATCTCTTATTATCATATACTATTTTATCACTTCAACCCCATTCTGATACCCATTATAAATTAATGAATGTGTAAATTATATCCGTTGTTCTTTCTCTTTTAAATTCTAAGGAAACAAATTCTCTTGTCTTATTTTAAGATCTCATGTCATATAAGAATGACATGTTTCTGTTTCTGTTTCTGTTTTTGTCTCTTTGAATATTTGCTTATGCTTCAGTATTACTGATTATTTTGTCATTTGTATCTTACTTACAGGTACATGCAAATTTTTCTTATGGTGTAACTCCTTATTTTCTAGAGAATGACATTCGAGTGAAGCCAGACCTTGATGCTCTTGGAACTCTTGGCGATACTGGGTGGTATTGTGTCAGAGCAATCTTATGGGCTGCAAACTATGAGTTACCTAAAACTGCACGAGCCTTACGCAAACCTACATATAATAAAGCTGGCGTTATTCTAGCTTGTGAGGCTTCTCTATTGTGGGAAGATGAAAAAGTAGCAACCTTTTATTGTTCCTTCTTATCAGATATATCAATGGATATAACTGCAATGGGAACAAAAGGGTCTTTGCGAGTTCATGATTATGTTGTTCCTAACCAAGAGAATGAGGCCTTATATTCCACAAGTTCAAATTCTTACTATGTGGAACTTGGTAAAGGTTGGGCTCCAAAACCAATTGAACATACAATTCACACAGATCTCCCTCAGGAGGCACTTATGGTTAGGGAATTTGCTCATTTGGTGGGAGCAATTAAGTTCAAGAACTCAAAACATGAGAGTAAGTGGCCAACCATTAGCAGGAAAACACAAGTGGTTATAGATGCTGTGAAGGCTTCAATTGACAATGGTCTTGAGCCTGTTCAAATTCAGTATTAGCTAACTTGAGCATGTTTGAAGTGGTGGGTTATCAGTTAATGTATCAATTAAGAAAGTATCTTATCAGAACAGAGATGCCTTAATAATTGTTATGTTGAGGAGTGTTGTTCTTCACTTTCCATCCAGGGTTTGAATCCTAATAAGCTATGTTTAGAACTTCAAGAATGACCAGCTACAAAGGAATGTTATACAATCTTTAGGTTGATGACCTTTGACTGTGGTTCTGGATATTTAGTGTGCGTGTGTGTGAAACTTTTAGATCTGTGGTGTTTTTTGATGTGTCGTTTGTTCAGTAGCTTTGTCTCTTTCCCTTTGACTGTTTTGTTATTTATATAAAGGGTTTTATGTTTATTATATATTAGGAAAAGTGATTATGTAATGTCGTAGAGATTTGTTTTGCGTGCCATATTTTTTTCTTTTTTTGTTTTAAAATGTGTGGGCCCCACAAAATGTTGTGTGTGTAGGAAAGTTTATTGTATTATGTTAAAGGAGGAAATGAAAACTCATATATAAACTATCTAGTAATAATGTCTCTGCCACTTCATTTATGCCTAGTTGATGGTTTTTCTTTTTATTCTTTCATGGAAGTAGAGTGGCGGAGGTATATACAAAGGGCAGTTATTTATCTAACACTTTGAATGGGAGCTCTTCTTGCCGAACATGAGAGGCTTTAAAGTTTACAAACTACACGGGACTGAAGCTGTTGGCAGTTCAAAGTTTATTTAGTGGTATAATTATGATTTTGAACTTAGTTTTGATTTGATCACAGCATAAACTATCAACTAATTGAGTGTTGACCAATCATTATTAGCAACGGTGGACTTAGAATTTTTTTTTTAATGTGTGCACATTTAGAATAAAAGAATAAAGAAAAAAAATTTAAAAATATTAAAATATAAAAAAATATAAAAAAAATATTAACTTAATATAAAAAAATAATCAAGAGTCAATTAAATTGTTATAATACAACATTTTGGATCCTCAACAAAAATTATCTCAATTTAATCTTTTAGGAAAAAATAATCTACTCGTGATCCCTCATAATTCAAAAATAGACCCAGATAATCAAAATCATGATCTTTGAAATTCAAAAAGACCCACATTAATCCCACAAAAGATTAACATGTGTCTATTTTGGAATTTAAAAAGATCACGAGTCGACTCTTTTTTTAAGAGATTAATTTGGATCCTGTAATTTTTGTTAATGATCCAAAATATATTTTATTCTTTGTTTTTTTTTTTCAAAAAAATTTGTGTATGCACTTGCATACACTTGCATATAGATACGTCCGCCGCTGATTATTAGGTTTAACTTCATATTGAAGACGACCAAAAATAAAAATATTTAAAAAAAGGGTTTTATAATTCTCATTTAATATAAGAATTCAAATTTTTCTACACACTTCGATTTCCGTGCTGACATGGGTCCTGTATATAATTTTTTCTAACACATGGGTCCCACATGTTTTTTATCTCTACAACATAAGATTTCAATTCTTCTTCAACATGAGAATTATAAAACCCTTGAAAAAATTATGTTTATGAAGGCTAAACGGGAATTTGGATAATGGAAACGGCCATCGAGATGAGCTATTACTTAGCAGGGAATAAGTATACTCTCTAGTATATTCTTTTTTATTTTTAACACTTACTCTCTAGTATATTAAGATTACATAATTTCTATCTTACGAAAAAAAAACAATTATTTGTGTCAAGTATTTTTTTTTCCCCATTAAATTGCTCGGTTTTAAGAAGAAAATATTAAATACTTTCAATTTTTAGATGTAATGCAAATGGGGTCATTCTAGCTTGTGAGGCTTCTCTGTTGTGGGAAGACGACAAATTAACATTTATAGTTCTTCTTTACCCTTTTGGGAAGCCTCAGACAATGCTACAAAAAAAATGTTCAGGGTCTCTTCCCCAACTTGCTGCACAAATGGAAACGTCTAACCCACCTCATAAAACTTGATCGATGGTGGGAACTTGTAAACTCCAAGACTAGAAATGAATTAAAAAAAAAAATTAAAATGTTTTTGAATCGCTGGCATGCGTGCAAATTGAGAGTATAATTCGAATTTCATGTGTTCGGTATGAACATTTAAAGATTAGGTTGGTTTGTTAGTAATTCTCAGTTATCTGAACTTAATCCTTTTTCCCTCCCCTTATATATGTTATATTATTATTAAGTGTAATTATTAGTAGATATGGGACAGTTATCAACTTGGCAATTATAAGGATCGTGATCTATTATTGTATAAGATGATAAGAACGTGGATTAAGGTCACAATTTGGGCTTCCGGATAGAAGGGCTCAGATATCCGAATATTAACTCATGGACTTTTCCCTTATGCATAAATAGACTCATCCGAGTTACAAATCCGGAACAATATGCAAAGTAGGAATTTACCTGGATGAGAGAAACAACCATGTGCTCTTACGTCTCACAACGCTTCAGTTGAGAATTTTAGAAATGAAGTTTAGTCAATGAAGGAGAATGGGAGTGAGTGAGAAGATGGACACTGAATTAGGGCTTCCATTAAATTGGACGGAGGTGAGTAGGGGGAGGAGGAAAGTGAAGAGGAAATATATTTCGTCAAAATCGTCGACGCAATAATTCGTTCGAAAAGTAAATAATGAATTTTTGACGAGATTTCTCAAGAAATATTTTAGATGGAAATAACTCCTTCAAGATTTCTGTGGGAAAGACCAAAAACTAAAACGGTGTGCACTTGTTGACGAAATTATTATGGAAGTAATGTTCATGGAATTTTCCGTTAATAATTTCGCGATATAATAATTTCCGATTTCTCATCAAAAAAATTCATCAAAATTTTTTGTCAATATCATGGACAAAATTATTATAGGGGATAAGATATTATATTTATCTTTTTGTCATGCCTATTCTATCTATTCATCTTTACTGTCAATGGATTAGAATCTCAAGAGGAGGGGAAAAATATGAATATTAGTTAAAATTCTAATCTAATAGTATTACAAATGAGTAGTTAAAGTAAACATGAAAAAAAAAATTAAAAAATGAAAAAAAATATTTCTAGTAATGATCATAATTACCCAATGCATTATTTAAATCCTTATTATGATTAACGGGATGTATATTTTAAGGTTATCCTTATTTTTGAGATAATTCCTCGTTGACAGTCACCCCCCTTAAGGGATTAACTTACTATTTGAAGCACGCCTTTTATATTTGGGGAGTAGTTTTTTTAGATTTAAAATTAACTCAGGTTGATTATAATAACTATTGTCAGAGTACACAATAGGAAGAGTATTTATTTATCTAGTGATAACAAGGTATTCAAGACGTTAGGTTCAAATGAGTGGATCTCAAGAGATATTTCGTTATTTATATTGGAGTTTTTTTTTTTTTTGTCGAGTAGTTTTACCTAAGATAGTTTATGTACCGCTGGGATCTATAAGCCTCCTATGTTCCATTTGGGGGGAGATGGTTACTGTTTTGGATGGCCCAACTGCCCCAGCAGGCCAACCGCTCCAGCAGAACAAGTTCCACCGCAGCAACGGTCACAGCACTGAAGATTGTAGACACCTAAAGGAAGAGATAGATGAACTTATCAAAGGTGGAGCGCAATGGCGGACCACTGAAGGCGTTCGTGGTGACAGACCAGTAAGGCGATGTCACGAGCGCAGCAGATCTCCAGAGAGAGCCAACCAATCACGATACCGGTCCTGCCATGACCGCCCCCGAAGAGCAGAATCCCCAAGAGGCCACAACGTACCTCCCAGTCCACGCTGTAAGGGCAGAAGAGACGAGGATGATGAAGAAGACTCGGCCGTCATCAAACATGGAGTGATAAATATGATATCCGGCGGTCTGAGCGGAGGTCGAGAAACATCCAACGCCAGGAAAAAGCACCTGAAGCAATGTTTGGCGGTGGCGGGAAAAGTCATTAGCAAAACCAAAGCCGATTCAGGCCCCGCCAAACCCAAGATCGTCTGGGACAACGAAGATTTTGGTGACGTTCTTCCTGGACATGATGACCCCCTGGTCGTTCAAGCAACAATCGCCAACTTTGGCGTTAATCGGGTCTTTGTTGACCACGGCAGCTCTGCCGATGTTTTGTTTCTTCCATGTTTTACAGCATTAGGATTTACAACTAACGATCTGACTCCGGTTTCAGGCGAACTTTCAGGTTTTAATGCAACAACCACCAAACCGCTAGGAATGATAAACCTATGCTTATCTTTGGGATCGCCACCGACTTCCAAGTCCGCGGACATCCAGTTCCTGGTGCTAGATACCCCCTCAGCGTACAACGCCATTCTTGGCAGAAGGATGTTCGCCGCCTTCGAAGCAAGTGTTTCTCACCCACATCTAGCAATGAAGTTCGTGGCCAAAGATAACAAGGTAGCAACGGTGAAAGGCGATCAGCTGGTCGCCAGAAGCTGCTACAATATATCCCTGAGGCCAGCTACAAGAGTTACATTCAAAGCTTAACCAACACAGCACCAAAGCTCCAACCCGTCGTCGCCCAAGAACAGCCCAACCAAGAACACGAAGAAAGCCGACCAGTGTTTCTTGGTAGAGTTCGATGCAAGGGATGACCCCTGAGTCGAGCATGCCAGGCCTACCCCCGATGGAGCCTTAGAGCACGTCGTACTGGGCGATGCCAACCAAACGACAACCATCGGGGAGACAATGGACCCTGTTACCAAATATGAACTCATCAGACTGCTCAGGAGCAACAAAGACCTGTTTGCCTGGAAACCATCAGACATGCCAGGAATTGACCCTTAAGTCTGCTGCCACCGGTTGTCCATGGACCCCAAAGCCAAACCCATCGCTCAGAAAAAGAGGAAGTTCGGCCCTGACCGACAAAAGATCATCGAAGAGGAGGTTAAACAACTGCATGACGCTGGTTTCATCCGAGAGATCAAGTACACCACTTGGTTATCCAACCCGGTGTTGGTTAAGAAGCCTAATGGGGCATGGAGAATGTGTGTTGACTACACTGACCTGAACAAAGTGTGTCCTAAAGATGCATATCATTTCCCCAGCATCGATCAGCTCGTCGATAACGCGTCAAGTTTCGAAATGCTGTCATTCACGAACGCTTACTCAGGGTACAATCAAATCCCTCTGCTTGAAGAAGACCAAGACAAAACGGCGTTCATGACTCAGAACGCCAATTATTGCTATACCATGATGCCCTTTGGAATGAAGAATGCCGGAGCAACATACCAGCGAATGATGAACACGGTATTCAAAGACCTGATCGATGATAGCATTGAAGTATACATTGATGACATGATCGCCAAGTCACGAGACCCAAAGCAGCACTTGAGCGACCTCCAGGGCATGTTTGAGAGGCTAAGAAAGTACAACATGTGCCTCA
Source organism: Gastrolobium villosum (assembly GCA_032173675.1). Classification (NCBI taxonomy): domain Eukaryota; kingdom Viridiplantae; phylum Streptophyta; class Magnoliopsida; order Fabales; family Fabaceae; genus Gastrolobium; species Gastrolobium villosum. The sequence continues at coordinate 107,913 of JAVKPL010002993.1, forward strand.
ACCCCAGCAAGTGCGCCTTTGGAGTTCCCGCCGGCAAATTATTAGGCTTTATGCTCACTGAAAGAGGCATTAAAGTCAATCCTCATAAGTGTAAGGCGGTCATTGACATGAGAAGCCTGCAAACCATCAAGGAATTCCAACAACTAACCGGAAGGCTTGTGGCCCTCACCCGATTCCTGGCGAACTCGGCTCATAAGTCTCTTCCCCTTTTTGGCTTACTCAAAAAAGGAGTCACCTTTCAATGGTCCGAGGAATGCGAAAAAGCTTTCCAAGAATTCAAAAAGGCCCTTTCCTGCCCACCAGTTCTCGTCAAACCAGACAGCGTCGAGACCCTATACCTGTACCTCGCCGTCGGCAATGAGGCGGTCAGCACAGTCCTCATCAAAGACTCCAAGCCGGAGGGACAGAAACTCGTCTATTTCATCAGCAAAGTACTGCAAGGCGCTGAGCTTCGATATCAGCAAGTCGAAAAGGTCGCCTTCACACTCATTTTCGCTGCTAGACGGTTAAGACCATATTTTCAATGCCACCCAATCAAGGTCAGAACCAACCAGCCAATCGGCCAAGTCCTGCACAAACCCGATCTCGCAGGGAGAATGATGTCCTGGGCGGTCGAATTATCTGAGTACCAAATCACTTATGAGCCGCACACCGCCATCAAAGCCCAAGCCCTGACAGACTTCATCGCCGAAATGACACACTACAACCCACCAAATGATCAAGCCACTGATGCCCTCAGGCCAGCCACATGGAAATTATTCGTAGATGGTTCCTCCAACGCCAAAGGCTCCGGTGCAGGCATGATAATTGAAATCCAGACGGTGTATCCACGGAACACTCATTAACCTTCGAGTTCAATACAACCAACAATCAAGCAGAGTATGAGGCGATGATAGCTGGCCTAACTCAGGCAAAAGAGATGGGTGCCCAACATCTTAGAGTCTTCAGCGACTCCCAATTGGTGACGTTCCAGATTTCGGGGGAATATCAAACCAAAGGACCACTGATGTGCAAATACTTGAAAAAAGTCAAAGAGCTACTCCAATCCTTCGACAGCGTGGACGTGGAGCATATCAGGCGAGCAGATAACGCCAGGGCCGATATACTCGCCAAATTGGCAAGCACTAAGAGCCCAGGTAACAATCGTTCAGTAATTCAGCACAATTTGCCTGACCCATGTATAGTCATGAGCATTATAGACATAACCACCGAAGTCGCTGAAGAAACTTGGATCACGCCCATCATCAACTACTTGTCAGCTGGAATCCTACCCCCTAACCCAAAGGAAGCTAAGAAGGTTGTGCGGAGGAGCGCCTACTTCTGCATTATTCAAGGGCGATTGTACAAAAGAGGAATTTCAATCCCTCTCCTCAAATGCATTGTTCCCAACGATGTCCAATATATTCTTGAAGAAATTCATGAAGGGATCAACGGCCACCACATGGGCAGCCACTCCCTAGCAAAAAAGGCACTACGAGCGGGGTTTTATTGGCCAACAATGGAGAAAGATGCACGTGAGCACGTGAAAAAATGTGATAAATGCCAGAGGTTTGCAGACGTACACAGACCCCCACCAGAAGAGTTAACATCAATCACGTCGCCATGGCCCTTTTACAAATGGGGGATTGACATCTTGGGACCTTTCCCCATGGCGACAGGTCGAACCCAATGGCTCTTAGTGGTAATAGATTATTTTACTAAATGGGTGGAAGCCGAACCTTTGGCCACCATCACATCTCAGAAAGCCAGGAAGTTCTTCTGGGGGAGCATAGTTTACCGTTTCGGTGTCCCCGGTACCCAATTCACCGATGACAAATTCCGTGAATTAATGAAAAGTTTGCAAATCCGACATCACTTTGCCACAGTGGAACACCCCCAATCCAACGGTTTAGTGGAGTCGGCCAACAAGATGCTGACCAAGGGCATAAAAAAAAAGCTCGAAACACACAAAGGGGCGTGGATTGACAATCTTGACAATGTACTTTGGGGCTATCGTACGACAGCCCAATCTTCCACCCAAGAAACGCCCTTCAGGCTAACCTACGGGGCAGAAGCAATGATTCCTGTGGAATTCGGTGAACCCTCATGGAGGCGTGACCACGTAGCAGAAATCGCCAACGATCAAAACCTCTCAGAAGTGTTGGATTTATTAGACGAACTCCGAGAACATGCTGCACAAAATGACAAACTCACCAAAGAAAAATCAGCCACGTATTACAACAAGAAGGTGGTTCATCGGAAGTTTGAAGTTAAAGACATAGTTCTACGAAGGGCGGACGTTGGAAACAAGAACGCCCGTGAATGAAAGCTCGCCCCAAATTGGGAAGGACCGTACCGAATAGCGAATGCGCTAGGGAATAGGGCATACTCCTTGGAAACACTGGATGGAAAAGCAATCCCAAGAGCATGGAACGCTGACAAGCTCAGAAAGTATTATAGTTAAACCATCATGTAACACTCTCTGCACTCTTTTCCTTTCCTATGTTTTTATCCCAATGGGTTTTACTAGGAAAGGTTTTTAATGTGGCAGAACTATCGAAATTTCAATAAAACGATCTTCAACTCATCTTACCTTTGTCAACGCGACTTGATCAAAAAACGGGATGGTTCTCACCCCCGCCGCAGTTAGACTGGGATGGTCCTCACCCCTAGCCAACGCCCAATCGCGGGACGGTTCTCACCCCCGCCGCTGTTGGACTGGGATGGTTCTCACCCCCAGCCAACGCCCAATCACGGGATGGTCCTCACCCCCGAAACAGTTGGACTGGGATGGTTCTCACCCCCAGCCAACGCCAAAAAATGGGACGGTTCTCACCCCCGCCACAGTTGGACTGGGATGGTTCTCACCCCCAGGCAACGCCCAACAACAGGACGGTTCTCACCCCCGCCACAGTTGGACTGAGATGGTTCTCACCCCCATCCAATGCCAAAAAATGGGACGGTTCTCACCCCCGCCACAGTTAGACTGGGACGGTTCTCACCCATAGCTAATGCCAAACAACGGGACGGTTCTCACCCCTGCCACAGTTGGACTGGGATGGTTCTCACCCCTAACCAACGCCCAATTATGGGACGGTTCTCGCCCCCCACTAGGAAGGGAGTGGTTCGAACTACCAATGACGCCTAACAGTTAATAAACATTCATTTGAAGGTACAGGGACGAAAAAAGAAGAAAAGGAAATTCATTACAAGTAGTTTCAAAGCCTGAGGCTGACATGCCAACCACAGACAAAAGAAAAAGTAAATGAAATTTTACATTGAGGGGTTCATACATCTACGGCTTAACCAGTCACTCCCTTCTCAACATCTGGAGCATTCACCACCTCAGCTTCGACACTCGGCGCCTGATCAGGAACAGTCTTGCCGCCACCACATGCCTCGCCCACCACATCAGGCTCAGTCATTTCCTTCATCAAAGATACGTCTGATGCCTCACGCCCATCTTTGGCCCTATGGTCATCCTCGCTATCGGAAATTAGGAGCGCCCCCCGTGCCCCTTCACCGTCATCAGTTTCGGGCGCCTCCTCAATCATCTTCACGACGTCGCCTTCAAGACGCTCAACAATCTTCCCATCCTCCACATCATAGGCGGGATCAAAACCCGTCAAGTCAGCACCAGGATATCTGATAGAAACCTGCTGAAAGGCGCTATTGAAAGCATGAGCCATTAGGTTGGCGAGAGCCTCCTCCAACTTCTCAACTTGACCAACGGCCTTATTAAGATCCTCATCTTTAGCATGGAGACACCCCTGAGTCACAAACAGTTTGGCAGAAAGCTCATCCTTCTCAGTCAGGAGGATATCCCTTTCTTTCTTGACATCCTCCAACGCCTTGTCCAAAGTGCTCTTCTCACATCTCAGACGCTTCACATCTTCATCTACACTCGCCAGCCGCGCCATCAATGATTTGATGGAAGTGTCCTTGTCAGAAATGTCTTTTCCCAGATGCCCCACATCAGCGGTAAGGCCCTCCACTTGTCGCCCCAGATCGTCAAGGCGATCTGTCTGCAAGGAGCACCACTCATCCACTGCCAAGGCGATCTCCTGCATCGCAAAGATACGACCGAAAATCACCTGTGTACAATCCATTAATTGCTTTCGATCCAGGCGCGGTGGAGCCACCAACTTAGGGCGCCTAATGTTAGGGTATCCTCTCGCAAGATCCCTTTCTGACAGAGTAAGGGCGCTTGTAACAGGAACCGCAGCAGCAGCAATTGGAGAACCCTGAGCCTCCGAAGCGATTGGAACCCGATCGCCCTCAGCTGAAGGGGGATCGAGTACCCGATCACTACCAACAGAGTTACCGCCGGTACGCCCCCCTCGAAATGACCATGACGTGAAGATTTTGACGGCCGAGTTGGTGATAAGCTTGTTGACGCACCACGTTTCAGATCGGATTCCCCCAAGGCATGCGACCCACAACCCAATGTTGACTCACTCGTAGAAGAGTTGCCCACAACTCCAGTCGCCTCCCTAATTATCGGTTGGTTAGCCCTCCTCCTTAACTCGTCCACAGGAATGTCGGCGGCAGAGCGAACCTTCCCCTTTTTTCTGGGCGCCACCGCCGTATCCTTCTGAGCGAGGGTAGGTTGAGCTGGAGGAGCCTCGCCCTGTCGAGCTCGTTGCCTCGCAGCCGCCTCACGTGCAAGCCTCAGAGAGTCAGCCGCCATACTCCCAACTACAAATAGTTAAAGAAAGTGATTAAATGCTGCATATATATAAAAGAGGCGTTAGAATCTACAAAGAAGATCATCACAAAATAAACACTCAGAATGCCATCACACCTCCATGGCACAACACTTGCTTCGTAGGCCATACAGGCAAAAAACCCTTAACTTCCACAAACCAATCAACTACTGTGCGCTCTCCAAGTGTCAAGTATAACACCTCATAAAGTTAAATGTGTATTTTGAATTATAATGTGAAAATAAAATTGATGGATTAGTGAAAATCCGAGAATTATGGCCAAAATGGGCAAAAAGGGCAAAATGGTAATTGACCAGCCATGTATTCTGAGGCATAAAAATTGAGTTGGAGATTTAATATGACAAAAATAATGCTGGAAATGGACTCAGGGCGGAAAATTGAGTGAGTAGGCAAATTTGTGAAAAATTGATGAATAGTGACTTTTTAAGAGTAAGATACTGCGGTATGAGTGTACCGATAAGTGTGAAATTTTTATCAATATTTTTAGGAAATAAAAATATGTTATGGACCAGAAAAATATGTAGATTAAGAATTTATGATCAGAAATAGTGTCGGGATTAAAGTTAAATCGCGTGTGGGGCCCGCGTGACCGAAGTCACTTAGATTCCCACCCTTTCCCCCACGCCTCCCTTCTTCTATTCTTCCTTTCTTCCCGTGGCTTTCCTCCATTTTCAAAGAACAAGACCCGTTCTCCTCACTTCCACCATTTGTGCATTTCTCCACCAAATCACTTGGTTTTGGTGTTGAAATTTATTGTAAACAACCTTCTAAAGCCATTGGTGATACTCCCAAGTCTTGAAATCATCTCCTTGGTGCGTTTTGGAGCAGGGACAGATCCGAACCTTGGAGGTTCTTGGTGTTTTTGAAGGGTTTTTGATCTTCCTTTGCTTAGTGAAGCCTTGGTGGTGTGTCTACCATAGATTGTGAGTATATTTGTGGTATCTTTATGGTTGATTTTGTAGATCTAGAAATTTATGCACTAAGTCTTTAATCTTAGATGCGTGATGATAGAGAGCCCAAATGGAAAAATGCTATTAGATGAAAATGCCTTAGAATGATGCTTGTGAGCTAGAAATACTATGTTAAACTTTGGTGAAAAAGTGAGATTTTAACTTAGGAAAAATTTACGAAATTTCATGAAATTGAGGTTTTGTATAATGTGGAAAATTTTTGATCATGATGTTGATCATTGTAGGGTGCCTCACACGGACGTGATTGTGGAAGATTGATTTGGAGCGTACGTGTGGAACGGAATTGTTAGTGTTGAGGTAAACCCTTGGAACTGGGGTTTAATCCCTTGTGTGCTCCACCACACCTAGTGGAAGGTTGTGGTTGGATTCTGTGTTTATGGCATTGTATGATTATGTGCTTGCATGCCATATTGCTTGTTATGTGTGAAAATTGTTTGGTCACTGGCCAGTTGACGTGTGTTGGTTTGGACATCAGCTGGATAATTCCGCTGGGAATTTCAGTTGGGTTTTGCCGTGGGGTCGACTCTGGGAGCGACACCAGGATGATCCAAACGTGGGATTTCCGCTGGATAGGGCTCATGAGGAGTTCCAGTTGGGTTTTGCCATGGAGTCTTCTCAACCATGGGAGAGGTGCCAGGAAGGTCTCGGGAGTTATATGATGGAGTCCTTGAACGTAAATCCAATTGTGGATGTTCTCGGTTTGTCTCCAGTTGTTGGTAATATTGTATGTCATGCATATTATTTGATGTTATATTTGCACATTGAGTAAGCCATGGGGTGGAGAAAGCCTCTAGCTCCATTGGTTTACTGAGATATATTTGTATATCTCACCCCGTGTTTGGGGGACCACATTTCAAGGCATTATGAGCCGGGAGGAGCTTCGGGCAAGAAGCCCGCTTAGTGGACAACGGATTGCATGTGGTGCATTGAGCTTGCATGACATTTTGGAGGAGACTTGGAGTGCACATAGCATGTCATTTAGTATTTTGAGACTTAGGTCATGAACATATTGCATGATGTTATTTCCATGCTTTTGTAGTGTTCATGATTACTTTCTAAGTCTTGTTTATTACTGTATATTCATGCCTTGGATAAATTGTATCTTTGGGTGAGCATGGGACTTGTCCATTGCCACATTTATTGCATTTGAGGCCTTGATACATTATGTTGTAAATGACTCATTCTTGTTGTAAAATGGCCATGAACTTAAGTAATTTGTAATTGATGCATTCTTGAATGAAAATGCATGATGGAAGGGCCTAGAGCCTACATTAGGGTATGTGTATGGGTTGTGTGGAGTATTAAGGTGTTAGGAATGGATTCCATAACTCTTTTTGGACTGAAAATGCTGTAATATGTCATTTTTACTGCAGAGTAATCGATTACCCAAGCATGGTAATCGATTACCATGCAACAGGGGACGAAATTAATGCTACTGTCTGCCTGGTAATCGATTACCAGAGGCTTGGTAATCGATTACCAAGTGGAGTAATCGATTACCAAAGCTTGGTAATCGATTACCAGAGAACAGAGGATTGAAAATTGGCTACTGCCTCATTTTGTTAACTGGTGGTAATCGATTACCACCCCTGGTAATCGATTACCATAGTGTAAATTTTGAAAATTCATGTTTTTCTAGACAAAAAGAAAGGGGCTTAACTTAGTGTGTAGAACTCCAAATGGGGAGCGGTTTGAAACCACGCGTAGCTAATGTAAAGGACTACAACACGGTGAGATGTGAGAGTAATGTGATAAGTTTAAATGAGTTGAGTAAAAAGAAAGATTAATGATGTTAGTAAACTGAATGATTCCGCGAATTGCATTTACGATTATAGTGTTGTTTTAATTGATTACGGAAAATGTTATTGTTTACTAAAAGGATGTGTTAAAAGAAAAAAATCGCTCGTAATTTAATTAACTCAATTACTGTGATTGTAACTACGCTTAATATCATAATCAATGTTAACAATACCGGTACGTAACAGGCTGTTACATCAAGCTCCCAAACGGACAAGAATAGCGACCAGCGGGCACTCCATAGTGGGCCTTAGTCCAATACAAGGGAAATCGGCACTGTTTGGTCGCTAGATCGACAAAGAATGGAAGCTCTCCCTCGCCCAACGTCGGCTCAATCCAGAAAAAGGTGTGCTTCCAATTCTTGTATGAGTTGGCATATTGAGCAAATATCGCTCCTAATGAGGTCCCCGCTTTCAGAGAGACCCGCCCAAGTTTTTTCTTTGGCGATACCTAGAACAGATAAAAGAACAGCCGCAAAGAAAACCCCCATTCAAAATACCAACATATACTCTCAAAGACCCTAACGAACGCCCAAGCGTTTGGGTGCAACTGTGAAGGCGCAACTTGTAAATGGGATAACACTCCCATCTCAAATTCAGTGAGGGGAAACCTCACTTTTCGATCCGTAAAATGAGTTTTGTAAACCATGAAACACCATAGAGATTTCTTGGCGTTACTAGGCGCGTCACAAGCACGACGATCACTTGTAACTGCGATCGGCTGCCACTTGGCTTCATTCGCACCATCTTCAGTAATCATAAAACTGGGCTCAGTTTGATAATGGCGTCACAGAATGTCCTTGTCAGCATAACTCGATGATGACGTGGCGATTTCCGGGTCTACCCAATCCCTCGCCTCGAGACGAGTATCTGACTGAACAATCTCCATTAGTCAGGAAAGAATTCTACCTGGAGTAATAAACGGGTTGTCAATCCTCAGCACTCCTCCAAAACCAAGACGACTGCTAAGAAGAGAAGAGAAGAGAAAATCCACCTCGCCCTATGCCTCACCTTCGCAACCGCCAACACCCTCACCAATTACTACAAGAAAAAATGACGGGAAATCAAACTACTTACCATTAGAATCAGAGGTTTCTGAAGAGCTCGAAGCATAAAAATCTGAGTAGCTTAATGAAGAAGGCCACCAAGCAGGTGGTATCTTATAAAGCCCCAAGTCTTCATATATGGCGTCCCACACACCATATCTAACAAGACGCCCATCTTCTAGATATAATCTACCTAGTCGGTTTTCCGTGGACTCGTCATATTTACGGCGATGGAAAGACGCAGGAATTGGGGGTATATACCCTCTTGAAGTACTTAGAGCAATTGAAGAATTGACAGTTAGGTGAGAAAGTTTGTAATAATATTCTATAGGGCGATGTTGTGGAAGATGATTAACGGAAGACAAAGGACGAATAAGTTGCCCTACGCCAAAGGTAGAACGTCGAGAAGCATGACGGAGTAAACCTCCACTTCGCCCAACTGAACGAACAGAAGGGCCCAAACCACGACGATGAGAAGGCTGAGCCCTAACCCTCTCATTGGAACTCCCTGACCGTCGCCCCCTAGATCTAACGGGACGACGTCTACCAGAACCAGACACCTCACCCAGATAAGGAACTACAGGACCTAAAGCTCGTTCAGGTAAGAGATTCTGAATCTCTTCTTCGGAAAACTCCAGAAGTTCCGGGATTTTACCGTGGGGTAACGACTCCAACCCCAGAACTAGAGACCGAGAAGATGGAAAAGACCCGCCAATCCCCATCGTGCAGCCTTCGACTGAGTCGAAGGCCTGGTCAAACTCTTCCTCTTTGATTTCAAACTCAGGGAGAACCAACCCAGGGATGCCCATAACCTTACAGTACCCAGAAAAAAGAAAAAGAAGAAGAAGAAAAGATATACACAAAATATCAAAAGGAAAGGTAAGACACTATACCTGAAAATTATGCACAGTCGTGGAGGAAGAAAGATCGATTGGAACGACACAATGAAGAAGAATTTGAAGTTGTGTTAGGGCAGGAAATGTCCGCCAAAAGACCGGTTTCCCCCCTTTTTAAAGAAGAAAGGGAACGCAACATGTCACTTGCAGACACTACACTGCCGCTTGATCTCTGACCGTTGGATGTTGTAACCAGGATTGATGGGCGGTCGTGATGAGCTGCTTTATCTCAGACCGTTAGATGTTGCAATGAAGCTCGACGGACGGATGCGATAAAGGGCCTGATGGTAAGTTCAAGCTAAATGTCAATCACGCCACTTTAATGCGCCGTACCTCGAAACAACACAACTATGTGTAATGATTAAGAAGGTGTCATAATTACTTGCACAAGAATCGAAGAGTCATGGCAGAAGGGTGAAAACCTAAAGCACCCTTGGAAGAGCGAAAGAGAATCTATTGCTATCCCAGGCCTAGACTGTAAAATGCCCCAAATTCTAAGTTGGCGGTTTCCGACCATAGAACGCCTTTGCACTATACAGGAAACGCCCCCAATTCTAAATTGCGGTTTCCGACCAGAGAACGCCTTTGCACAGACCACGAGATGCCTCAAACTCACCCTTTGGCGATATCACTCGGCAGCAAATCAAGGAGATCGCCCTAAAGGTAACGCCCAAAGACTCTAACTTGGCACCATCCTACGCATGCTACCAAGCTGGGGGCTCCTGTTCTGGATGGCCCAACTGCCCCAACAGGCCAACCGCCCCAGCGGCCCAACTTCTCTGGCCCAACTCCCAGTTCAGTTCCACGTTAGCCCTAAAGGCTGACGTGGACCCTCGCATCCACCAAGGCTGCAACACACCCGAGAGATACACCAAAATGTCTTACCTTGGGACGTTAACACCAAAGGCAGTCGCCACATATATCACAAAGGGAAACTCTCCCTTTGCCCAATACTGGCGTCGCCAGTCGCAGGAGGTGCAGCGCTGCCACAACGTCAGCGCCAAAACCGCCCAACACTGCTATCATAGGAGTGTATCCCAAGGAGAGTTGACCTCCCTCCCTTACTAACCCACACCATGATCCTTATAAATAGCCCCCATGGGGCACAACAGAAAGCATGTTATGTATCGTTATTTAGCCTATTACTTGAATTCTCTTACAGCTTTATACTTGTATTGATTATCTGCTTATACTTGGGATAGTATCTCTTGGCCTGGTCATTACCAAAGCCAAAAGTATCGCCCATACAGTGATCATACCCCCTTTAAGGGAACATAGTGGACTTATAGATTCCAACGATACACACTATTATTTTTATGATTTTGTTGTGCATTTGCTTGCACTGTGTGGCCCACTTGTTATTAATATATGAGCCTATGGTTGATGGGTACCTTATCAGACATATACTGATATTTCAATAACCCACTTGTTATTGATAAGCTTGACTAGTGGGAGTGTTTTGAATTTATTTGCTACGCTTTGTTTGTATAATGAGAATCTTTTAAATTTTTGGCATGACCAGATATTTTGATATTGTGATCATACTATTACACACTATTATTTTAATGATTTTGTTGTGCATTTGCTTGCACTATTTGGCCAACTTGTTATTAATATATATGAGCCTATGGTTGATGTGTACCTTACGAGACATATACTGATATATATAGTTTTATGTCAGACAGGGATTTATTTATGCTCGTGCTTGTTTTCTTGTTTGGATGAATAAGTCAGTTATTCATGCATTGAGGAGCATTTTAGTTATTCTTTCTCGAAAGAGAATGCTAGTTATTCATGCTTGGAGAAGCATGTTGGCTATTCTTGCTCGGTAGAGTATACATGCATGGGCTGTTTTAAGTTCAGGATGTTACTCTATGGATCATGGTTTTTGAAAGTTGAGGCCAATTTACAAATATGAGTTATCAACCCAAGAATTGTCTTAAAAAAATAGGATTTTTAATAAATTCTTCAATTAATTTTCGAATGTACGCTCCCACTAACTTATAATATTTGGGTTTTATAACGAGTTAATGGTTGATTCATGTGAACGCGAAATAGGCTAAGGACATGTTTGGAGCACATGATAAGGAAGATAGATTAGATAACTTATCATATTTTACTTTTATCTCTTGTTTGGTGGGTCTGATTAGCTTATCCTATTGTCTCATTTTATCCTATCCAATACATGAATTCTTATCCTATGGGAGGAGCTGAGTTAGGATTCAACATGATAGGATATCAATATTGGATATCCAATATATCCTCACGCTACCCAATATATTACCACACTACCCAATATATTCCCACGATATCCAATATATTTGTATTTATTGCATTATGTTTTATTTTTTCTTTTTCTTTTTTCCTTTTACATAATTTTATTATATTGCTAATCAGATACTCATCAAACACAGGATATGATATGAGTATATCAGCCTCATATCATATCCTATCCTCATGAGCCTCATATCATATCGTATCCTTATCGGCCTCATATCATGTCCTACCCTTATTCTATCATGTCCACCAAACTGAATTTTTCTAAATTTTTAATTTATGGATATTATCCTAAACTGAATGTAAAAATCATATTTTTGGAAATTGAGATTCCCGGACAAATAAAAATTTCTCCTGTACCAAACGCCCCCAATTGTGATCTATTAAACCTTGTTGGACTGATATCTGAAATGACTTTTAGTACTAGTGTAGGCTTGTTCCTTAAGAGCCTATGATGAGAGGGCTTATCAGTGTTGGATGTCTATATATATATAGGTTAGGTTCTCATTCCACTCTTAAAGTTGAAGCTTTATCCATTAAAAGCCACAAACTTGGTGAATGGAGGGCCAAGTTCCTCAATCATATCACTCATTACAATCATGGCCAGTACAAGTATATGCAACTTACATGATCTTTTCGGTGTTTTATAATCATATATGGCATCTCATTTAAATCTTAAATATGTGTCAACTTTGGGAAAAATAGACACGCTATATATTTTATCTCACAAGATTCAATTGATATTTGTAAATTTCTAAAACTGCAGTAACTATCGTGAAAGTAAACTGGCCTTTGAAGGCCGATGCATGTAAGGTGTAAAACAAAAATTTTACTGCGGAACATACATGCACACATAGGTTCATGCTTTAAGACAGCATGATGTTACCTTGTTTTTGGCCTGATCAGTCAGGGAGATCAGATGTCAGGCTTGAAGGGTTCAAACCCTCTAATGGTGATCCACACCACCGCTCATCAATGATGCAAGAACCCTTTCTTGAAAGCCACCAGATGAACACCACAGTGAGGCTTGCTATGCGCACAAGTGGTGAAGGTGGAGGCTAGGTATTCTGTTTGGAAAGGTGTAGTGAGCTACCCTACAGAATGGTGCATAGATGGAGGAGAGTTGGCTAGGTTTTCACAAAACCCTAAGGTGAGGAACAAGTCATATTTATGCGCACACTTGGAGAGGAGGAGGGAATTAAATCATTCAACAATGAAAAACAAACTTTCAAACTTCTTTGAAAGTTGCGCATAGAACAGTGAGATAAGGTGGAGCTGTTGCAAAACTAACTTTGCCAACAACCTCCAATCTTATCCACATGAATATTAAATTCAAATTAATTTAAACTTAAATTCATAAACTATCATATAGTATATAGTTCTCATGCGCATAATTCAGCCCTAGAAGGGGTCCAAATATATTGAGTAGTTGCATTCAAAACTTGAATCAACTCACCCACTGATTCCCTCAACCACCAAATCTGAATGGAGGTTTGTTTTAAGTGATAAGATGACATTTTTATCACCTAAAAGTTGCGCACCAAACAGTCAAGGGAGTGCCTCCAAAGATGCTTCTTGATCCAAGAAATATGCTCCAATAAGATCCTGTCTTATCCTTTTGTTATGAAACAACTTTTCAAAACCAATTCAAATTCGAATTCAAACACTTGAATTCAAACGTTCAAACATTCAAATTCAAAATTCAAAATTCAAAATTTCAAATTTCAAATTCAAAATTCGAATTTCAAAATTCAAATCCAAATTCAAATTTCAAAATTCAAATTTCAAATTTCAAATTTCAAATTTAAAATTCGAATTTCGAAATTCAAATTCTAAATTCAAATTTCAAAATTCAAATTTCAAATTCAAAATTCGAAATTCAAATATTTGATTATTAATTTAACTAATTAAATTAATTAGTAATGACTTGGACTATCCAAGCCCATTACTAAAATCCATGCACCACCCACCCATTTAGGCGGGCTTCCAAACAGCTTCTTGGGCTAATAACCATTATTAGGCCCAATACCTTTAAAGCTAGTCCATCATGACTACAAGGTGTTAGTGTGTGACCCATTAGGTCCAACTTAGCTTCTGACATAACTGGGCTTGGGCCCAACAAGCCCACAACCCAATTAATGACAACACAGAGCACTAGCAATGCTTTGTTGCCCCAAAACTAGTCAGATTAATGACTTGATCAACGTATTGCACATATTTGGTTACCGTATGTATTTCCCTTCGTCTCGGTTATCTTCCCATTAACCTAGGGTAAGGAAATGTATCAACCCCTGCGGTGTAGGGTAAGCTTTATTCGAAATAGGGAATCTTCAATTTACTGACTCTAAAGGCAGATCATCTCATGATCTCTTTTACTATGCATAGATTCCCGAGTCCCTGTAAATGTCATCCCGATTTCTCCGGTTTACAGATAACCTAATCTCTCACAGAGATTTGACTAATTCCTTCAGCTTATTACCCTAGCCCTGTGCCCTTTAAGGACACGCCCAACAGTATACCTATGAGTCTCCATGTTTCAGGCAGACGAGGTATACAATCAAAACATGCCTTCAAGAACATAGTCTAGGTAATAACTTCTGGTCTAAGGAAAGACATACCCAAACATAAAGAGATTACTCTAATGACACTATCTGTGAGATTTCCTCATAGAGTCTCTTTTGGGTCTATTCAGTGCGAGCTATACTCTTATAGGTCCACCCACGACTTTAGCTAAGATATCTCCATATCTGCAGCTCATGAGGTCTTTACCTTGTATCCATATACAAGTAGATAAGTCGTACTAGTCTTTACTCGAGATCACTGATCCCCAAACTCAGTGTCTCTAGACTAGGAACATATAATTAGGAATAGACATGCAATATCCTTGAATCCTCATGATCGTGATCTCATCACAGATACTCAAGAGATACCTGTTCTATTCCAAGGGGTTTATCCAGTTCGTTCATATAATATTAACAGTAATATCGAGACACAATATGAAACTGAATAAATAGTGCTTTCATTTATTTGCGACAAACAAAGTTCTACATCTAGTGTCCTTTATTTAATCAAAAGATTGTCTCTAGGACACCCATATGCTAACATATCGAAGTACTTAGCTGCATTAACCGCATATTCACTTGATTCACTTCACATTACTATGAAAGGAGTGCTATTTTCTCCCACTTCACATTACAGATGATTTGGTGGATTGTAAATTAGTTGGCAGGATTGTCTTCAGACTATGCAGTGCATGCCTAAGTTGGGATGCTGGATTTATTACTAACAAGGTCTTACATGCTGTCATTTTAAGAACAGTGTTATATTAATATAACTAAGTAACCAAATCCATTCACACTTTTTTCCGTTGACTTATTTATTTCCATATTGGAGTTGGAGTCAGCAGTTTGGAGGGCAAAATGGATTTTTTTTTTATGCAAGTGAAAATTTTATTCAGCAGGTGTGAATTTTATATTGTTAAATGCTAAACCGTTTCTATTTTCTGCACTTCACTATGTTATAGGTGTCAAACCGTTTAATAATATGTTTACACAAAATATCCATTCGGGTTTTATGTTTGACAAACTTAACGAGAGATGATTATATTGACAAACTTTTCTTTTTTTTTACAAACTTATAAATTACACTATGTCTTACGGGTAAGACTCCACTCAAGAGTATCTTAACAGTAAGACATAGTGTAATTTGTAAGAGTTTATAAACAAAATGTTTGTAAGTAAAACTTTTACCAACTTGAATTATTTTGTTTATATTTTTTCTTTTTGATGTCACCAATCCAAATCAATGTATCAACTATCAAGTGGCAATTTGCAGATCCTAATAATCTCATTGGGTGCTGTCTTGATTGCAAGCTGTGGTAGGAATCTCCTTGTGCTTGTTAGTCAGCATAGCAAAACTAGTGAATACATGGAATCTGGATTATTAAAGGAAGGAACTTGTTTTTCAGGTATGAGCAATTGAGCAACTGGCACATCTTGGAATGTTCCATAGAGGAAAATTTTTCTTTACGAAGGCCCATTTTAATTTTCACCACATTTTAATGAGGCAATATAATTAAGAAACAACTGTCACAATATTAAAACCATGACTTAAAAAATTAATCTCCAAACAAATTTCAAGTCTCACCCTTGGAGCAGAAATTAATAGTCAAAGCCTTTTTCTTTTGTTTTTCATCCACAAAGCCCAATATTGAAAGAGTTTCCTGCATATGCGTTACGACTTACGAGCCTTTCTGTGGGCTGTTTTAACAGACATATATAAAGCTGTCAAATTCAGCCTATGATCCATTCAACCCTAAAATCCTTAATATCCAAACCTGAAAATAGAAAAAAAATAAAAAATAAAAATAAATGTCCCCTTCATTGTCTCTTCAAAATTTTCTAATTGGGAAAAAATTGTGTCATCTTGAAGGATGTAAAATTATGTCATTTTAATAGAGAGAAGGAGACAAATAGAGCATGAGAGAGAGTTGACAAAAAATAAAAATAAAGGTGTGGGTCCCACCTCTTTGTGAGAGTGAAATGCCATAAGTTATTTCATTTAAAAGGATAAATATTTTTCCATTTCTAATTTGGGAAAAGTTCATCGATGCCGCTGTGGTTTGATTCAGAATCATCTATGTCCCTGTGGTTTTTTTCTTATCACATATGTCCGTGTGCTTTGTAAAAAAATAAAAAACCACACGGGCATATATGATAAAAAACATACCCTTTTGCAAACCACAAGGGCATATGTGATAAGAAAAAAATCACAGGAGCTATGTGATAAGTAAAAAACCACAGGAACAGATGATTCTGAAGCAAACCGCAGGAGCATTGTTGAACTTTTCCCTTCTAATTTCTTTGCCAAAACATAGGGCATTTAGAGGTGACAAAACCAACAATTCGTCTTACCCTGCCAACAACTCGCATCAAAATAAGTCAATTCACGTTGTCTTATTTTTTGAAAGTGGGCTAAAAAAATGTAACTCATCCCGTACTGCCTTATTTTTTTGAAAGTGGGCTAAAAAAAATGTAACCCTGCCCAGCCAACCCATAAGCACCAAGACTCCCATTTACAGAAAATCCCACATGTAATAAAACTATAAAAGTGATGTTTAATCTCCAAAATAAAAATAAAAAGGGGAAAGCGTGTGTCAATCTAATTGACACACATTATGTCATTTTAAATTAAACGCTGCATTTCATTATGAAATTTCTCACCAGCTTGTGTGCGTCCTCCACTCTTCCCGCGTTCTCTATTCTTCCCCAGTCCACACTTAAGTTATTCATCACCTTTTCCCACCAATATTCTCATCTCCATTCTAATTTCTGTTAAACTTCAAGTTCCTTCTCTCCAAAACACCTGATTCAGATTCATCAAGAAAAGACATCAAGCATAGCAAAGGAAACACAAAAAATGGAAGAAAAAAAAACTAGAGCCAACATAAAAAGGTGATGCCAAAATCCCATTTCATGAACATGCAGTTACATTTTTTTTTGAACTTGATTCACATTATACCTACAGGTGTTGTGCTTCTCAAAGTTTAGCTTTTTCTGATTTTTTTATTTTTTTTAATTTAGACCTTCGAAACACTTAATGGAAGAAACGTCGGCTGCTACAAATATTTTAGGTGTTTGAATTCTTGCAGGTTTGTTTTTTATCCCTATATTGAAGTTAAGTTTATGTAATACACTTTTTTTATGTTGGATTTTCTCCCATTTCTGCTATACTAAGATATTTTGATGG
Source organism: Gastrolobium villosum (assembly GCA_032173675.1). Lineage (NCBI taxonomy): Eukaryota > Viridiplantae > Streptophyta > Magnoliopsida > Fabales > Fabaceae > Gastrolobium > Gastrolobium villosum. The sequence goes on from JAVKPL010002993.1 coordinate 125,353, forward strand.
GTTTAAAGTTTAAAACTTTGGCAAGAGTTTTTTTTTTTCCAGCTTTTCATAGACCATTCGACAGCATGCTTGTTTTGGTATGAGTGTGTTTGTTTCTCTCTTTTTTTGTTAAAGGTTTAAGCTGAAGTGACTGGACTTTGTTAAATATATACATCTGTTAAACCATAACATGGTAGCCACAAAAACAAGATAATGCACATGAAGCTTTTCACAGACCCTTTGACAACATGCTTATGGATTTTTTTTCGTATAATTTTTTTTGTCAATGAATATTTGACAGCATGCTTACGTTTTTTTTCTTAAGATTATAAAAAAAAATCCAGTGAGAAACTAATTTTATTTGAATGTCAAACTTGTTGTAACATAGAGTTCAAGGAAGTTATTTTCTTTCTAAATGTCAAGTTAATTTCAATTGAGGGTGTTAAGTTTTTTTGGTTCTTGTCAATATAGGTTGTGAACAGCTATTGAAGACTTTGACTTGAGTTCGTTGTAATGGATCACTCCCAAATAACAGCTATTGAGGACATTGACATGAGTGAGAGCTTAATTTTTTATGATGACATTGTTGATTTAGAGAAAGACAATGTTGAGTTTGTTGATTTAGAGAAAGACAATGATGAGTTTGTTGACAATGATAAATGTGAAATTATGGAAGACGAAGATAGGGATCATGTGCAACATAATGCATTTGAAATTGTAGGAGATGATAACAATGAATTCAGCGAGACTAATTTTTTATGTAGGGTCTTTGGAACCTCAGGAGAAGCTTATGATTTTTATAATAATTATGCAAAAGGTAAGGGGTTCGGAATACGTAAGTAGTTCTCCAACAAGAGTGCAAAAACACAAGAAATATATAGGTGCAGATATGTGTGTTCAAAAGAAGGCGTCAAGAGAATAAATGATAAAGCAGTTAAAAGGCGAAGGGATACAAGGACCAATTGTTTAGCGATGTCACAGATAAAGTTGGTGGATGGAATATGGAAAGTAGAGAAGTTCAGTGATACACACAATCACCCATTAATTAACACTCTATCAAAGGTGAAGAAGTTTCCTTCTCAGAATGAATTACGACGCTCAAAAGTTGCTAAATCTCTTGTTTCTATGCTTTATGAGGAGGGTTTAACTTCTTCAAAGATCTCAAAGGTGGTGAACGCTATGGACAAAGAAGTCAACATTACTCCAGCTCAAATCACTAGTATTATATAAGTTCAGCGAAGGAATAATGTGGGGCAAGAATCATCAAGCACTTTCAAAGGAAGTATACTCTTGATGGATCTTTTTATTTTAATATGCATTTGGCGGAAGATGGAACATTAAGAAGTGTATTCTAGGCAGATGGTAGGTCGAGAGCTGCATATGCTCAATTTGGTGATCTCCTTGTATTTGATGTGACTTATCAAACAAATAAGTTCAAGTTTTCTTTTGCTCCTTTTGTTGGGGTTAATCATCATGGGCAATCAATTTTATTTGCTGCTGCTTTGTTAGAAGATGAAACAGAGGCAACATTTACTTGGTTGTTTGAACAGTTTCAGGCATGTATGTTTGCCAAGTCTCCTCCTGTTATTATCACTGATCAAGATAAAGCTATTGGAAAAGCAATTTCCAAGATATTTCCCACAGCACGACATCGTTTCTGTGCATGGCACATGAAAAAGCATGTTATGGAACATACTCAAGCACTACGCGCACAATTTAAGGAGAGTTTTGATGTTGACTTTCGTGAGTGGTATAAAAGTCCAAGCATTGATGAGTTTGAAGACAAATGAGAATCATTGAGGACTAAATATGATATCAAACCAGGTACTTGGTTGTCTAACATGTATGCTTCACGTCATCATTGGGCAAAGACATATTTGAAAGATACTTTTTGGGCCAGAATGACCACAAGTGGCCGAAGTGAGAGTATCAATGCATTTTTTGATGGATACGTCAACTCCAACACAATGTTAAATGACTTTGTTACCCAATATGACAAAGCAATCAAGTGTAGGAGGGATGCCGAAGAAGATGAGGATTTTAAAACTAGAAATACAAAAGAAACTTTGGAGACTGCTCATGAAATTGAAGCAATAGCTGGTGAGTGCTACACAAGAAAAATATTTAATATCTTTAAAAAGGAGTAGATGGAAGCCTTACTTGACTATGAGCATGAAAAGATTTCAACAGACGAAAATAAAATCAGGTACTATTAGGAGTATATGTTAAATTGACCTAATTGATGTAAACAATTTATTGTGACTTTCTTTTATCTTCCTTTTTTTAGGTACAAGGTGGGGTCTCACAAAGTTGATAAAGAGTGGTGGGCAATTGTTGACATTCACTTGATAGAAACCTTCACAGCTAATTGTTTGTGTGCTAAATTTGAGACTATGGGAATTTTGTGTAAACATATTCTATACATCATAAAGAAGAAAAAAAAGAACCCTTCCTGAAAAATATATTTTGTCTAGATGGACCATGAATGCAAGCTATAAGGTTGAAAATTTTGTAGGCGATCATGTTGAAACAACTACTAATGAAGTTAGTGCATTGTCCTTGTGGTCGATTCTCTCCAAGTGCAATAAGGCTATTGATGAGTCAAGAGATTGTATTTATGAGATTAAAAGGTTTGATGCTTTTTTTGTTGAGTTTATTCAACAACAATTGGAAAGAAAAAGAAAGATAATTGAACATGAAGCAATTCTCCAAATTGTTCATTCTCTAACTCCTGAAATTGTATCACAAGTTTCACTCATTAGTTATGTGCGTGATCTCACCCATCCAATCAAAACAAAAGGGCGTCCGAAGGTTGCTTCACGAATAAAATCAAGCCTTGAGTTGTCTTTAAAACAACAAAAGACTTGTAGTTATTGTGGAGGAAAGAGTCACAATAAAACCAGTTGTTAGAAGCATAAGGTATATATTTCTTAAGATTTTATTTATAGCTATATTTTCCTCCTTAAATTTGATAATTAGTTTGTGATATTTCATTTGTAGATGGATGTTGTAAGGGAGAAGCAAAAGGAGTAATATTTATTGAACATATTTTCACTGTGACATTTTGGTAAGCACTAATTTATTATTAACTATCTTTTGAGTTAAAAAGATGCTAATGGATTTCATTTTTTTTTTCTTTTTTCAGGTACAAAGATACATCTTGGTAAACACTAATTTATTATGAACCATTTTTTGAGTTAAAAAGTTGCTAATGGTTTTCATTTATTGTGATTTTTCAGGTACAAAGATAATTATTTGTATTTGTTGGGTTCTGTATATTTATCACATAATATTTTGGTATCTGGTAATTAGTTTGTTGGATGGGTTCAATGTAATTGCAGGGGCTTTTTTTTGTGTACATGAATATCAATGTATTTTTTTGTATCTAGGATAGTTAATGATAAAGTCAATGTAACTTGCATATATTCTCTATTTTTTTGTACTTGTCCATTGTGGTTTACCATATTCTATTTCAATTGCGAATCTCAAGTTAAATGTAGCCTGTCACGAAGAAATTTTGTTGTCATCATGTTTTTTCTGCAATAGCAATACCATCCAAGCTATCAATTGCTCAAAAAATTGATCTATATACCTCAACATTAACAATATATTTTAGTTGTCATCAATCTTGGTTGAAGGATCATTCAATCCCAAATACAAAATTAACATTGATATAATTAACTTATACATATCACGATTCTATAAGAATTTATACAGCTTCCTTGAACAATATTCCTTCCTTTGAACTCAGAATTCTCATCCTCATTAACCACACAACAACTGTTTGGGGGCACCAGACTGCAATGCTTCAAGTTATCCAATTTGTTTTCCCTTCCTGTCCCATTATTTCTTTTATCGGCTTATTTCAGTTTTTGCTTGAACCGTTGCTTCCGGTTGGATGAATTTAGCTCTTGCTGTTTTGATTGGGAAGGAGGCGTTCCGTGTAAGAACCTGCACCGCTAATTAATGTAATTAATGAATTAATTGTGATAATTAGGAAATAATTCCATAATTGACCCTAATAATTATTTATGAGGCTTTAATAATTATAATTAGTGGTTAAGAATGCTGAAAGTCACTTTTCGGAAGAAAAGTGCAGATACCGATTCTGCTAGTCGGTATAAATGCGTACCGAAAAAGTATCCCAGAAAATTATAATAAGTGCATGATAATTACTAGAATAATATGTAGGACTTGTAAAACGAGTTTCAAGTCAAAATAATGAGATCTGATGCCAGAACTGATATTGGCTATGGAAAAGCGCGTACCGGAAATGTGCTCAGAAAAATAAAATAAAAATGATAATTCTTAGAAAATTGAGTAGGTTAAGATTCCAAAGTTTGGGATCAAGATCTTTTGCGTAGCTATTAAGGCTAATACTGCGCGTTTTGTGGTTTGGCTATTTATACTCCTATTATGGGCACAAAACCCTAGGAGGTCAGATTTGCTACGTGAGTGGCTTGGAGGCTGAATGGTTGCCACTATTTCATTGCATGTTTTTCACCTAGTTTGACCCAAACCACCATTTCCTCTTGATTTTTCCTTCTCCTTCTTCTTGTAAACACCTTGGGTTAGTGGGAATCATCATTGTGAGTGTTAGGTGAGCATCATTTTTGGGTTGTGGTGACTGTGAAGGTTGAGTTGTGTTCTGGTTGGTGGGCTAAGTGTTGAGGAGTGTTGCTCTTGGCTTGTGAGGCTCCAAGAAGCAAACTTTGTGGAGAAATGTCCTTCTTGGAGTGGCATTTTCGTGTGCCTTGAAGGGCCGAGCTGTAGAGTCAGTTTGGGAAGCTCCAAGAGCACACCTTGCTCTGTTTTGAGCTTTGGTAAGTTGTACCAACCTTTGATCTTGAGTTTTTGTTGCTTAAGGTGAAGTCTTTGCATGTAATTGGGTTAAGTAAGTAACCAACTGGAATGTTAACCTAAGTGGGTCTAAAAATGCATGCTTTAACGTGTTGAAGTGTTAAAAACCCAACCTTGGAAAGATATCTTCACGAAATGCAGAAATTGCATTCTGTCGTGAAACATCCGGATATTTTTCGATCAGATATCCGGATATTGACATCCGGATATTGATATCCGGATATGAGACATTGATATCCGGATATGGTCAGTGAGATATCCGGATATTGCATATCCGGATATGCCACGAGGAATATCCGGATATTATGGGATTTCGAAGAACAGTAGCTTTGCTGTGCAAACAGTAGCTTTGTTATGCAAACAATAGCTTTGTTGTGCAAACAGTAGGCTATTGGGGGTTTGTGGACCCTAGATTAAGGAAGTTGGACTTCTGTAATTAATGAACTAAGTCAGAATCAAGTGATTAAGGGCTTATGGCTTTGTATGGAGCCTTAAGACGTAAAACGTAAAGGAAAGGCGTTGTCTTTAAGTTGTATGCTTGTGGTGCATGATTATTGATATAGTATTGGTCCATAACAGATTGTGATTCTGCTGTGTTTGGACTTTGAACGGTGGACTCTTGGCTTTGGGTGCTAGCTTGCAAGGTAAGCTTTCGTGTCCTCGGTCTAGCCATGTTATGGTTCCACCATGTTCCATGGGGATATGGTATATGCATGCTGTGTTACATGCTTTTGTACATATGAAATGTTGATTGAACTTTACATGTAATGGCTTTTAATATGCATGTGTTGTTCCATCTTGACGGTAAGCCTGAGTATGTGGCGTCATACAATACGGTGATCCGGGGTGGATGCAAGTGGCGTCTTGCACTATATATAGGAGATAGACGTATTCCTGCATTTCTCTGGCCAGTAGAATAGTATTGACACACATGACATGATTATCTGCTACATTGCATCGCTTTAGAACTGATGATGATGAACTGCTTTTAAACTTATGTTGCACATGTAAGTGAGCTTGGGGTGGAAGATCCTTGATGACCCCTTGTCTTACTGAGATTTCTTGTTTAGAGATCTCACCCCACGTTTGGGGAATGTTTATTACAGGTTCAGGTAGTATGGGGGCTGATGTCTCTGGTGGCAAGAGGCCAGAGCATGATTGATGATTATTGTATGACTGCCTTGACGATAGCATGACTGGATTGGATGTTGTTTATGTTTTCTGCACCTTTATTATTATGCCTTTGATGTTGAGACTGATGTTGAGCTTTGTTCCCTTATTTGTGTGAGTATGGGGTTTGTCCATGTCACTCTATGTTAGCACTTTGAGCTGGGTTGTATTAACTGGTAGTTGGTCCGGTCTACGTGTTGTAGTTATGTGACTAGAGACTTATGCTTATGAGATTTATTTTATGAGGTATTTCAGTTAGCTGTTTTATTGCAATCATATACAGGCAATGTTTTTATTAACTGATTAATAAGCAAGTTGGTAATGATAATGACATCATAATTGAAAAGAAAAAGATATTCCGCATTTTTAATTAAGCGCAACTTAATATAATAGTATTATAACATTACCGGATATATACGGGATGTTACACTCCGTGTAGCCCCAGATAGATGTTTTCTCCCTTCTTAGCCTACACAAACAAATACAGTAAGCATACACATTTTCTTCCCAACCAGCTCCATCATCTATCAAAATGCATGTTTGTCCCAAAAATAGATAGTGCTAAGATGCATGCATCAGAAAGGACAGAAGTCACAGAACTAAACCAAACAACTAAGTTCATTCTGAAGAATGCCAACCCTGAATCTCAGATTTTGCAGCCTCAAGTTCATTCTGGAAAATGCGGTAATCAGGTCAAGGTTTCTATGAAAGAAAAAGGTACAACTCAACCTAAGATATGACTACCATATGTGGACTTCGTAGAACAAAACAACATAACCCTCAATTCTCACTGCTTAGAGTCAGCTACGACAATGGAGGGAAGGTTGCATGAACATCCTGTTCCTCACCATTACCATCCAAAAGTCATACATAAAGATTGCAGCCTTTTCAGTGTGAACCACTCAACAGAAAAGAAATGAAAACAACATTGCCCAATGTAACAGCCCGTGTTAACCCGGATTGTTAACACACTATCGTATTAAGCCACGCTTAATTAAAATGCGGAATAACTTTTTCTTTAATTCAATTATGACGTCATTAAACTTAACCAACTTGATTACTTAATCAATTTCATAAAATACTGCCTGTATGTAAATTGCAAGACAACTAACTGGAATACCTCATATATAATAATAAGTGAGTATCTAAGGCCACAGGACTACAACACGTAGCCTGGGTCAAAATCCTGATACTTTAATTACAACATCAAACTAAAGGACAATAGTCAAACTATGTGGCATGGACAAACCCCATGCTCACCAAATAAGGCAACAATGCCCAATAACAGTCTCAACATAAACTTAACAGAAAACATAACGACAGTCAAATAATCAGCAATCAACAACCAGCAGGTCAGCATATCATAACTATCAACTCAGCTCTGGCCTCCTGCCACCTGAGCCCTCAACATTACCTGATCCTGAAATAAGCGTCCCCAAACGTGGGGTGAGATCTCTAAACAAGAAATCTCAGTAAGACAAGGGGTCCTCAAGAAGTTTCCACCCCAAGCTCACTTACATGTGTAATATAAGTTCAAAAATAGTATTTACAATATAAGTTCCAAAACTATGCGATGCAGCAATTAATCATGCCATGTGTGTTTATCAAATCTACTGGCCAGAGAAACGTAGGAATACGTCTATACCTACATGAGTACATGGACGCTACCTGCACCTCACCCACAGCCTCACCGTCTTGTATGTACTACATACTCAGGCTTACCGTATAAGTGGACACCACATGCATCTCATAAAAGCACATTGCATATAAATAGCTCAACAGCATTTCCAAAATATTAAAGCATGTAACACAGCATGCATAAACCCATCCCCATGGGACATGGTGGAACAACAAAATGGCTAAACCGAGGACATGAAAGCTTACCTTGCAAGCTAGCCATCCAAGCCAAGAGTCCAACCACTCACAAGTCCAAAAACAGCAGTATCACAATCTGATATGGACCAACAATATATCATTAATTATGCACATAACCATATCACTTAAAGACTACGCCTTTCCTTTACGTTTTACGTCTTAAGGCTTCCAACAAAGCCATAAGCCCTTAATCATATGATTCAGACTTAGTTCATTAATTACAGAAGTCAAACTTCCTTAATCTAGGGTCCACAAACCCCCAATAGCTTACTGTTCATGCAACACAGCTACTGTCTGCGCAAACCCAGGATATCCGGATATCAGAAGGGACATATCCGGATATGTCATATCCGGATATCACACTGGCCATATCCGGATACCCAGATCCCATATCCGGATATCAATATCCGGATACCCTATCCGGATATCGATATCCGGATATCTGTTCGACAAATATCCGGATATCTCACGACAGAATGCAGTTTCTGCATTTCGTGAATATCCAGTCCAAAGATCTCACTTTTAACACATGTACACGTTAAAGGATCCATTTTTAAGCATATACAAGTTCACTTAGGTGTTGGTTACCTCATTTTAACCTTTTACATGCCAAGACATCAACTTTAAGCATAAAACTTAAGATCAAAGGTGTAGGAAACTTACCAAAGCTCAAAACAGAGCAAGGTGTGCTCTCGGAGCTCTCCCAAGGTTCCTCAACTCAGGCCACACAAGGGTGCACGAAAATGGTGCACAAGACTTGATCTTTCTACCCAAAGGTTGCTTCTTGGAGCTTCCACTACCAAGGAAACACTGACAACTCCCACTCACACAACTCAACACTTCAACCAGCCCTCAAGGATTCACTCAACAGTGGCTGAGTGTGCAGCAAGCACCACCTCACACCCTCACAACCCACCCTACTATGTGTTTGTAAGAAGAAGAGAGGAAGAATCAAGGAAGAATTGGTCCAAGGCTCAAGAAATGGTGAAGGAGAAGCAATGAACAGTAGCCACCCCCCTTCAGCCACCAAAGCCCACGTAGGAAATAATATGGCCTAGGGTTTTGTGCCTAATGTGTCTATTTATAGGCACAAGACCACACACGCGCAGTATTAGCCTTAGCAAAGTAAAAGATCTTGACCTCAAACTTTGGAATCTAGACCTACGCATTTTTCTAAGATTTGACATATTTTTATTTTATTTTTCGGAGCACCTTTCCGGTACGCGCTTTTCCATAGCCAGTATCAGTTCTGGCATCAGATTACGTTATTTTGACTTGAAACTTATTTTACAAGTCCTACATAATATTCTAGTAATTATCATGCATTCGTTATAATTTTCCGGGATACTTTTCCGGTACGCATTTACACCGAGTAGTAGAACCGGTATCTGCGCTTTTCTTCCGAAAAGCGACTTTCAGCATTCTTACCCACTAATTGTAATTATTAAAGCCTCATAATAATTATTAAGGTCAATTATGGAATCATTTTCTAATTATCATAATTAATTCACTAATTACCTTAATTAGTGGTGCGGGTTCTTACATTCACCCCACCTTTTTAAGGATTTTGTCCTCAAAATCAGAAACATACCTGTCTCGAAAGTCGGGATACTGTCGGATAAGCTCATCCTCTCGCTCCCACGTGCACTCCTCGGGACTACGCCCAGTCCACTGCACCTTGACCATCGGAATGATCTTGCTTCTAAGCTGTTTCTCGCCTCGATCGAGAATCTTGAGTGGTCCGACGGGAGTCTTTAGGTTCTCCCGAACCTCCACATCATCCGGCTGCACCACGTGCGAAGGGTCTGCTATGTACTTCCGAAGCTGAGACACGTGAAACACGTCGTGGATGTTGGCTAGGTTCGGAGGCAAGGCGAGTCGATAGGCAACTGGTCCTACTCTACCAAGGATCTGGTAGGGCCCAATGAATCGCGGGCTCAACTTCCTCACTCCGATTGCCCGTCCAACACCGGTGACAGGTGAAAGTTTCACAAACACGTGCTCACCCTCACTGAACTCCAGTGGTCGATGCTTGACATCATAGTAGCTTTTCTGGCGATTCTGTGCCTGCTTCAACTTTTCCCTGATCATCTGGATCTGCTGGGTAGTATCTTGGACAAAGTCCAAGCCAAAAAGTTCTTTATCTCCAACCTCAGACCAGCAGGTAGGAGTCCGACACCTTCTACCGTACAGCGCCTCGTAGGGTGCCATGCACAGACTAGCATGAAAACTGTTGTTGTACGAGAATTCTACCAACGGAAGGTACCTATCCCATGCAGAGCCTTGCTCCAAAGTGCAAGCTCTCAATATATCCTCCAATGTCTGGATGGTCCGCTCAGTCTGACCGTCAGTCTGAGGGTGATAGGCGGTACTCAATCTCAACTGCGTACCAAAAGCCTCCTGCAGCGCCTCCCAGAACCGAGATGTGAACTTCGGGTCCCTATCACTGATGATACTCTCGGGCACCCCGTGAAGCCTCACAATCTCACGGACATATAGTTTGGCCAACTGCTCTGTAGTGAAGCTCACCTCCACTGGAAGAAAATGGGCAGACTTGGTCAATCTGTCCACTATGACCCAAATAGAGTCACAACCAGCCTGAGTTTTAGGCAATCCCACCACGAAGTCCATGGAAATACTCTCCCACTTCCACTGTGGAATTTCAAGAGGTTGAAGTTTACCAGACGGTTTCTGGTGCTCGATCTTCACTTTCTGACATATCAAACACTTGGACACGTAGACCGCTATGTCCTTCTTCATGCCCGGCCACCAAAAATTCCTTTTTAAGTCCTGGTACATTTTTGTAGCACCAGGGTGGATAGTGAACCGGCCCTTATGAGCCTCTGCCATAACCTCCTCGGTCAATGGCCCTCGAGGAATAACAATCCTCTTCTGGAACAGCAGCAATCCATCCTCGTTCCAAGACACACCGTCCTGGTTCTTCACATAATCAAGGCACTCTCTTTGCACTTGCGCTTCTTTAATCTTTTCCATCAGTTCATTAATCACTTCTGCTGTTTCCATTTCGAGTAGTGCGCCCCCAAACAAGGAGTTCACTCTCAAGTCTCTGAACTTTTCGATCACCTCGTAGTCGCTCATCATCAAGCTGGATAAGCTCACGGATTTCCGACTCAAAGCATCGGCTACCACATTGGCCTTGCCAGGATGGTACCTCAACTCAAAGTCGTAGTCCTTCAAGAACTCCATCCATCTTCGCTATCTCATGTTCAACTCCTTCTGGTCAAACAAATACTTCAGGCTCTTGTGATTACTGAATACAGCAAACTTCATGCCAAACAGGTAATGCCTCCAAATCTTGAAAGCAAAGACAATGGCTGCCAACTCCAAGTCGTGAGTCGGGTAGTTCTCCTCATGAGGTTTCAACTGTCTTGAAGCATAGGCAACAGCTTTCCCTTTCTGCATCAATACACAGCCTAATCCTTTACCAGAGGCATCGCAGTATAACTCAAATTGCTCCGCAGGATCAGGAAGGACTAACACAGGAGCAGTAGTCAGTCTCTCCTTCAACTCCTGGAAACACTCCTCACACTCATGTGTCCACACGAATGGAGTCTCCTTTCAGGTAAGGCGAGTCATCGGTAGCACCATCTTGGAGAATCCTTCTATGAACCTCCTATAGTAGCCTGCCAAACCCAAGAAGCTTCTCACTTCTGTAACCGTCTTGGGCCTCTCCCAATCCATTACGGCCTCAATCTTGTTAGGATCAACAACAACTCCATTAGCAGAAATCACATGACCCAGAAATTTCACCGCCTTGAGCCAAAACTCACACTTTGACGGCTTAGCATAAAGCTTTTTCTCTTTTAGCACTTGCAAAACAATCTTCAAGTGCTCAGTATGCTCCTCCTCCGTCTTGGAGTAAATCAAGATGTCGTCAATGAAGACGATCACAAACTGATCCAGGTACGGCTGGAAGATCCTGTTCATGTAGTCCATGAACACTGCGGGTGCATTGGTGAGTCCAAACGGAATCACCAAGTACTCAAAATGCCCGTACCTCGAGCGAAACGCTGTCTTTGGGACATCCTCCGGCTTTACCCGTATCTGATGGTAACCGGACCGGAAATCAATCTTGGAATACACGCAAGCACCCCTGAGCTGATCCAGCAAATCATCAATGCGTGGAAGAGGGTACTTGTTCTTGATTGTCACCTTGTTCAACTGTCTGTAGTCGGTGCACAACCGCATGGTCCCATCTTTCTTTTTCACAAAAATGACCGGTGCTCCCCAGGGAGACACACTCGGCCGAATGAAATCTTTTGCTGAAAGCTCCTCAATATGCTTCTTCAGCTCCGCCAACTCTGGTGGCGACATCCGGTATGGAGCCAACGATATAGGCCCCACACCAGGCAATAAGTCTATGGAGAACTCTATCTCCCTCTGCGGTGGAAACTCAGGAATCTCCTCGGGAAACACCTCGAGGAATTCCCTCACCACAGGAATGCCGGTGAGATCCTCCTGTGTCCCACTCACCAAACCTCCCAACATGACATAGCCAAATGCCCCTGCTCTCAAGGCCCTCCTCGCCTGCAGGACTGAAATGAACGGTGAGGAACTGGCTGTGGACCCACCCGGAGACATCACCACTTTCTTGGCACAACAATCAATCAACGCACAGTTTCTGGACAACCAATCCATGCCCAGAATAATCTCAAGGTTGGCCATCGGCAATCCTATCAGATCTACCGAGAAGTCACGGCCATCCCACTGAAACGCTACATCGCGATGAATAGTGGAGGTCAAACATTTTTCTCCGGTGGCGGTGGTCACCCGCATCGGTGGAGAAAGCACATCACTGGGCAACTCAAGCCCCACAGCAATAGGGGTAACAACAAAAGAATGCGTTGCCCCGGAATCAAAAAGCACACCAACAGCTGAACCACCAATGGTAACAGTACCTCTGACCAGGTTCGGAGCTCTGTCCGACTGCTGACGATCAAGTGTGTACACTCGCCCTGTAGTGGGTGGCACGGCTGGTGCCCCAGTAGGAACCATCTGCAATGGCACAGCCTACACTGCAGCAACTCTCGCCGTCGGGCAATCTCTGGAATAGTGGCCCTCCTTGCCACACTGAAAGCATATCAGCTGTCCGGTAGAACATGGCCCGAAATGTGACTACCCGCATCCCGAACATCTGGGAGGAGGAGGTCTAGCTGCGTTCCCCTGAGTAGCAGTCTTTCTAAACTGATTTGGCGCTTGCTTAGCCGCCAACTGTTTGCCCTTGCCCTTGTTTGCAAAAATTTTGTTCTTCCAGGTAGCGGAACCGCCGGTACTCTGTGGCACCTCAATCTTGGCCTTCTTGGTCTGACTCGCACGGCAGTAGTCCTCGATGTCGCGGCATTGCTGAACCAACGCCCCGAAGTCTCTCGAAGCGGAACCAGCAAGATGTCCAGCAATGTCCTCATTAAGTCCCCTCCGGAACTTAGCCGCAAGAAAAACGGGAGTCGGTCTCGCCATGCGGAAATGAGCGAACTTGACCAACTCATTAAACTTAGCCAGGTACTCGTCGACAGACAACGAGCCCTGTACCAACCGGTCAAACTCTCCCTGCTTCCTCTCCTGTGAGTCATAAGGAAAGTACTGACCCAGAAAGCTCTCCTCGAAGAATGGCCACGTCATCACATGGCCCTGCATCTCGTAGATGTGAGAAAGATTGGTCCACCACTCGTGAGCCTCGCCCTCCAGCATGTAAGTGGTGAACAACAGCTTCTGCGGATCGGTGCACTGCATGATCCGGAAAATCTTATCCAGCGCCTGTAGCCATCTGGCAGCAGCAATGGGATCATAAGATACGTTGAACGAAGGTGGCTTATGCTTGCGGAAAGCATTCAGCCGGCGATCGATTTCGTCACGATCCTCAGCAAATACGGGAATGGTCTGCATAGCCCCCGTCAAGTGACTACCCTCACCCATCTGGCTCTGGGTGTCCTCCTGTTGACTAGGCGGAGGTGGAGGCGGTGGCGGCGGTGGAGGTGGTGGAGGACACTGGCCAGCAGCAGGACCAGCCCTCAACTCCTCCAACATGACCCTCATCATAGTCATGTTGGCCATCCGGTTCTCCTCCAGAACCGCAGCAGTGGCTCGCCGGTTCGCATCTCGAATAGCGTCCAGCATCGCCTGGTTTGCCAGCCTCGTGGCTTCCTGGTCGGCTAGTCGGGCCGCCTGCATCTCAGCCAATGCAGCCAGGATAGGATCCGATTGATCCTCACTCGTACTAGTGTTCCTCCTTGGTGGCACCATGACTCTGCACAAGTTACACAAAGAATGAGTTGATCAGGCCCACGCCATGTGGTCACATATGCATTATCATAACACACACCAATCAGAGAAAACGCAAGTAGACACGCAACGACACATCCTAAGTTATTGCAATACATACAGGCTTTTCCCTAGAAAGTGCTCTGATACCATAAAATGTAACAGCCCGTGTTAACCCGGATTGTTAACATACTATCGTATTAAGCCACGCTTAATTAAAATGCGGAATAACTTTTTCTTTAATTCAATTATGACGTCATTAAACTTAACCAACTTGATTACTTAATCAATTTCATAAAATACTGCCTGTATGTAAATTGCAAGACAACTAACTGGAATACCTCATATATAATAATAAGTGAGTATCTAAGGCCACAGGACTACAACACGTAGCCTGGGTCAAAATCCTGATACTTTAATTACAACATCAAACTAAAGGACAATAGTCAAACCATGTGGCATGGACAAACCCCATGCTCACCAAATAAGGCAACAATGCCCAATAACAGTCTCAACATAAACTTAACAGAAAACATAACGACAGTCAAATAATCAGCAATCAACAACCAGCAGGTCAGCATATCATAACTATCAACTCAGCTCTGGCCTCCTGCCACCTGAGCCCTCAACATTACCTGATCCTAAAATAAGCGTCCCCAAACGTGGGGTGAGATCTCTAACAAGAAATCTCAGTAAGACAAGGGGTCCTCAAGGAGTTTCCACCCCAAGCTCACTTACATGTGTAATATAAGTTCAAAAACAGTATTTACAATATAAGTTCCAAAACTATGCGATGCAGCAATTAATCATGCCATGTGTGTTTATCAAATCTACTGGCCAGAGAAATGTAGGAATACGTCTATACCTACATGAGTACATGGACGCTACCTGCACCTCACCCACAGCCTCACCGTCTTGTATGTACTACATACTCAGGCTTACCGTATAGGTGGACACCACATGCATCTCATAAAAGCACATTGCATATAAATAGCTCAACAGCATTTCCAAAATATTAAAGCATGTAACACAGCATGCATAAACCCATCCCCATGGGACATGGTGGAACAACAAAATGGCTAAACCGAGGACACAAAAGCTTACCTTGCAAGCTAGCTATCCAAGCCAAGAGTCCAACCACTCACAAGTCCAAAAACAGCAGTATCACAATCTGATATGGACCAACAATATATCATTAATTATGCACATAACCATATCACTTAAAGACTACGCCTTTCCTTTACGTTTTACGTCTTAAGGCTTCCAACAAAGCCATAAGCCCTTAATCATATGATTCAGACTTAGTTCATTAATTACAGAAGTCAAACTTCCTTAATATAGGGTCCACAAACCCCCAATAGCTTACTGTTCATACAGCACAGCTACTGTCTGCGCAAACCCAGGATATCCGGATATCAGAAGGGACATATCCGGATATGTCATATCCGGATATCACACTGGCCATATCCGGATATACCATATCCGGATACCCAGATCCCATATCCGGATATCAATATCCGGATACCCTATCCGGATATCGATATCCGGATATCTGTTCGACAAATATCCGGATATCTCACGACAGAATGCAGTTTCTACATTTCGTGAATATCCAGTCCAAAGATCTCACTTTTAACACATGTACACGTTAAAGGATCCATTTTTAAGCATATACAAGTTCACTTAGGTGTTGGTTACCTCATTTTAACCTTTTACATGCCAAGACATCAACTTTAAGCATAAAACTTAAGATCAAAGGTGTAGGAAACTTACCAAAACTCAAAACAGAGCAAGGTGTGCTCTTGGAGCTCTCCCAAGGTTCCTCAACTCAGGCCACACAAGGGTGCACGAAAATAGTGCACAAGACTTGATCTTTCTACCCAAAGGTTGCTTCTTGGAGCTTCCACTACCAAGGAAACACTCACAACTCCCACTCACACAACTCAACACTTCAACCAGCCCTCAAGGATTCACTCAACAGTGGCTGAGTGTGTAGCAAGCACCACCTCACACCCTCACAACCCACCCTACTATGTGTTTGTAAGAAGAAGAGAGGAAGAATCAAGGAAGAATTGGTCCAAGGCTCAAGAAATGGTGAAGGAGAAGCAATGAACAGTAGCCACCCCCCTTCAGCCACCAAAACCCACGTAGGAAATAATATGGCCTAGGGTTTTGTGCCTAATGTGTCTATTTATAGGCACAAGGCCACACACGCGCAGTATTAGCCTTAATAGCAAAGTAAAAGATCTTGACCTCAAACTTTGGAATCTAGACCTACGCATTTTTCTAAGATTTGTCATATTTTTATTTTATTTTTCGGAGCACCTTTCCGGTACGCGCTTTTCCATAGCCAGTATCAGTTCTGGCATCAGATTACGTTATTTTGACTTGAAACTTATTTTACAAGTCCTACATAATATTCTAGTAATTATCATGCATTCGTTATAATTTTCCGAGATACTTTTCCGGTACGCATTTACACCGAGTAGCAGAACCGGTATATGCGCTTCTCTTCCGAAAAGCGACTTTCAGCATTCTTGCCCACTAATTGTAATTATTAAAGCCTCATAATAATTATTAAGGTCAATTATGGAATCATTTTCTAATTATCATAATTAATTCACTAATTACCTTAATTAGCGGTGCGGGTTCTTACACCCAACAGAAGAAGGAAGCAAATAATGGCAATTCTGAAAATGAAAACGTACTTGGCATGTTTCAAGTGTATCCTTACAGTTCTGAAGACTGCCAAAAACAAAGTTCCCAAAATTAAAAAAAAAAGTTATGCCCAAAAAGTTTACTGCAATCTTGGCAAAGTACAATATATTACACACTAACAATAAGTAAAATACCTCTCGCGAAGTGACAAGATCATTCCTGTTGTTACACCATAGGCAACTTCTTCGGCTTTTGATTTGGTCTGCATCAAAAATTGCAGTTTAATTTTATTTTTATTATTATTTTAAGTAAGCCATATCATAAATAGTGTAATCCGCTTCACCCATGCCAACTTCCATTTCTCACCAACGCATCAACAAATAAATATCCCCAATCATACAGATATCACAATTGTACTTTTTAAAAAAAAAATTGGTAAATAATATACTTTGATTTTACATGCCCCGGGGATGGAGTGAGTAAGACTCCAAAACTCAACCAACATCCTCTTCAAACAAAAAAGTTGAAATTAAAGTATTGCAAAAGCACAATACCATCATCTTTCAAGTTGTCAGTTAAACACTTCATCCATAACTATAATCCGACACAGCCAAGGGATGATGCAGCAGAAGAAGAAAAAATGCATTGTATGAATAGATTCATGTAAGCAGTTACCTTCTTTGGTGCAAAAGGATCATTGTCATAATCTTCATCAACATAATCAGGAGATGGCCTCTTATCACCTTATATATCTGAAAAAATGAAGCATTCAAATATAGAATAACACATTAACCAACATATCTTAAAAAACACCATCTGATAACAAAATCAAAACCCGAATGCCTTCCTCCAAATTCCCCTCCGAAATCAAAGTCCCATGTTTGGAGGAATAAAAATTAGGTTAAAAGGAATCTCGAGAAGGAGGAGAAAGATTCAGAGAAAGAAATGGCTTGAGGGATGTTAGCACTTACCTCATCGAAATGAGCAGGAGAAGCCATGGACTTCCTAATAAAACCGTCAATGTTGCATAGCACGATTGAGGGAGGAAGAAGTATACACATGAAAATACTATGATATGAATGTGATAAAAGATGAGGTATAAAAGGCGAGCTGGTGAAAATTTTTCATAAAGAAACGCAGCGTTTAACTTAAAATGACATAGCGTGTGTCAATTAGATTGACTCACGTTTTCCCCAAATAAAAAACGACAGTGATAATCATAACTTATAGCTTTGAATCACCAGATCAGGTACTTTAAAAGCAAAGTAACCAAACACCATGTTATTAAGGGCATGTTTGGATGATCTTGTAAAAAGAATTTTTATATTTTACTTATTTTAGAAGTGTTTTTTATAAAGTTAAAGCTATTTAGATTTTTTTTAAATGACTTTTGACTTCCTGTTTTTTTTAAGTTAAAATCTTTACCTTTAGAAAAAATCAAGTTTTTTTTTTATATTTTTTTGTCTATTTTTTTAAGCAGATATCCAAATAGACTTTATAGTAATTTTTTTTTTAAAAGAAAGTAGCTTTGGCTATTTGACCCTTTTACCCTTCATTAATTAATTAATAACCATTTTGCCTCCCATTCAAAACTATCTACCAATTTGCCCCTCTTTAATCGATTAACTTGGGGATTTAATCAATTAAATAGTCAAAAATGGACAAAATAGTTGACTTGAAGGTTTAATCGATTCAATCTTCAAGTTAATCGATTAAATCTCCCAAAAAGCAACAAAGATTTAATCGATTAACTTGAAGATTTAATCGATTAAATCTTCAAGTCAACCATTTTTGCTAGTTTTGACCATTTAATCGATTAAACCTTCAAGTTAATCGATTAAAGAGGTGCAGATTGATAGATAGTTTTGAATGAGGGGCAAAATGATTATTAATTAATTAATGAAGGGAAAACATGTCAAAAAGCTAAGTAGTTTTTGACTAAAAACAAATCCATGCAAAGGAACCCTTAACACAAGCATAAATCTTCAAAAGCGTAATGTTATGTAAGAGAAGATATACAATGCAGAAACCCATTCAACATTTTTCGACGAAAGGTTGAATTTAGGGGGGATAAGGATCGGGAGAGGGGTTATTAGAAAAAGTGAAGCTACGCATTTTGGAGAATGTAGAATAAAAATCACTTCACACAAATATGTAAATAAGTATTAAGCTAGTCGTGCTAAACCTGGTGATGAGATCAATGAGTGCTCAACAATCCATACTCTATGTTGCACTAAAATCAACACATGGGATATGGGACATGACATGATACTTTTGACACGTTAATTTTAAAAAATATTAAATTTTGACACATTATGACACATTTTGATATTATATAATATTTTTAATTTATGCAATGTATATTATATTTAATATTCAATAATTTAACAAAAAATAAAGCTAAACTTATAATACCTATCAATTTTACAAAGAAACATAAGATATCCCAAATGTTTATATTAAACTCAATAAAATAGTAATTGTAATCCAACGAATTTAATAATTGGAACTTAAAACGCAACGCAATGTAACCTTTGAACCTTTTTTAAGTCTTTGCAACGAGTATTGAAGTGTCAGAAAATGTCGGACTCGACACGTCAAGAATTTTGAAGTATCGATGCTTCACAGCCAATACTTATATGGGGTAGGTTATACTGGTTGACAGGTTGTAAATCATGACCCATCTTGCCATATATGACAAGTTATGCGGGTAGACTTGACGGGTCAAAACCCTGTTTTGTACGTGGTAAAAAATGTTAGAAATTAAAAAGGTAGATAATAAAGAGTAAATGCTTCTATTGAAATGTTTGTCAAATTTGTGAAATAATTATTTTCGGACGAAATATCATTATTGTTTCTTTGGCGAAATTAGAATAAAAAACTAGAAAGCATGATATAACACAACATAGGATTTCAACAAATATGAATTACCCTGTTACTTCCCCCCACCCCACCCCACCCCCAAAGAGTATTAGTGTTTAAGGTGAATTGTTAATCGTTTATTACTTGTTAATCACATTTAATAAGTTTTGAAACATTTATAGTAAAACTAAAAGCTAAATATTTCTAAACATTTATTACTTGTATCTTTAGACCGACTTTCATTAAGCATATATTTGTAAGATTTTTTTTTTTTTTTTTAAAAAAAATCTAATGTTACTTAAGAAAACTTTGTCTAATATTCACCGAAATAACATTGTCCAAAGTAGCTTTAAAAAAAAGAATTTGATAAACTATTTGTAAGAACTTTAGGCATAAGGGTTTGAATGTTTTATAATTAATTTAAAGCTTCGGAATAGTTATACACATCCAATTGTTGAAATTATAAGTTTAGATTAAAAAAATGAGAAAAATAAAGATTCTAGATAATATTTTCTTGTGTAAAATGATGCGAAATATAATATGTTAAGATGTGATACAAATGTTATAAAAAAAAAAGATGTGATACAAAAGATGATATAATAACTTCTACTTATATTAATATTAGATTATTGAACTTAATTAAGAAAAATAAATCATAATATAATCAAATATGAAAAAATGCCTGAGAAACCATTTAAGATATAATAATATATGAGATGTTTTTGTTTGCCAAAAAATATATATGAGATGTTTTTTTAGATATTTTAAAGCTCTCCTTTAGCTTATTATAATTGAACACACTTAGATATTCTAAAGCTCTCCTATCACCGGCTTATTATAATTCTAGATGTAATTGAACAAACTTATAGTATGACAGAGTGGGAGATTTATTACATGCCTTTCGTGACTGTCCCAAAGCCCTTGTCATATGGAACCTCATGCTTCTCCCATCCCTTCTCCCAAATTTTTTTGTTTGCTCTTCTTTTCAGGAATGGTTAAATCTAAATTTATGCTTCACCAAAAGAAATAGGATGGACGGGAGAAACTATTTTTTCCTAGCTTGCAACTTCTTATGGACATGGAGAAATGTTGAGATTCACGAAGAGGACTTCTCTAGGCCAACAAATCCTGAATTTGCATCTCCTCTCTCTTAAATTAGATCAACTTGAGTAGATCCCATAGCTTCTGTAATGTTAGCAGTTGCTCTATTATGACTACCATATCCAACTGGACCTGTCCCAACTTTGATACTGTCAAGCTCAACGTTGATGGAGTTGTTTCTAATGAAAAGGTTGCGTGTGGTGGTCTTCTTAGAGATTCTAAAGGCACCTGGCTAGGACGTTTTTGTTCCTTTTTGGGCTCCTGCTCCCCCTGTTATCTAAAATTTGGGTTGTTTTTTATTGTTTAAATTATTCCTGGGATAATGGGTTGAGGAAGATTAATGTTGAAAGTGACTCTCTTCTTGTGGTTAGCTTACTTACCTTGAATGGTAATGACACTCGAAAGCTTCCTCTGGTTGCTAAGATTCGAGTCTTACTTGATAGAGACTGGTTTGTTACTATCTCTCATATTCCAAGAGCTTGCAGTAGATGTGCATACTGGCTAGCCAAAGAAGCCATCAACAAGAACTTTGATTGTACCACCCTGTGTTAACCCGATTTGTTAACATGTCATCGTATTAAGCCACGCTTAATTAAAAATTGTGGAATATCTTTTTCTTTTCAATTATGACGTCATTATCATTACCAAGTTGAATTACTTAATTCATTTTCATAAAATATCATCTGTATGTAAATTGCAAGACAGCTAACTAAAATAACTCATTACATAAATAAAGTGAGTATCTAAGTCACGGGTCTACCACACATAACCCGGACAACATCCTGATGCATTATTACAATTGAAGTCTAAACCAACATAAGGTCAAACCAATGTGGCATGGTGTAAGAACCCGCACCGCTAATTAAGGAAATTAATTGATTAATTGTGTTAAATTAGGAAATGATTCCATAATTGACCCTAATAATTATTATGTGGCTTAAATAATTATAGTAAGTGGGTAAGAATGTTGAAAGTCGCTTTTCGGAAGAAAAGTGCAGATACCGGTTTTGCTAGTCGGTATAAATGCGTACCGAAAAAATATCCCAAAAAATTATAATAAGTGCATGATAATTACTAGAATAATATGTAGGACTTGTAAAACAAGTTTCAAGTCAAAATAATGAGATATGATGCCAGAACTGATACTGGCTATGGAAAAGCGCGTACCGGAAAGGGTCTCCGAAAAATAAAATAAAAATATGTTAAATCTTATAAAAATGAGTAGGTTAAGATTCCAAAGTTTGGGATCAAGATCTTTTGCGTAGCTATTAAGGCTAATACTGCGCGTTTAAGTGGATTTGGCTATATATGCACCTATTTGGCACAAAAACCTAAAAACCTAACTTACCTACGTGAGTGTGGCTGCAGCATTGTCTTCCTTGCTGCCACCCTTTCTCTTTGGCCACTTTGCTTGGGAGAAACCACCAAACTACCATCTTTCCTTTGATTCTCTTCACCTAAACACTTGAGTGAGGGTGAGTGTGGTCTTGTGTGAGAGTGGAGTGCTCCATTGCTGATTTCCAGCCTCTGTTTTGTGGTGTTCTTGGGCCGAGTTCTTTGCTTTGAGGGGAATGACCTTTGTTCTTTGGTTGAGTGGCTTCAAGGAGCCACCTTTGGTGAGAAAGACCCTCCTTGGTGTGGCATTTTCGTGCACCTTGTTGAACCTAAGTTTTTGAGCTGTTGAGAGAGCTCCAAGAGTATCATCCACCTCTGTTTTGGCTTGTGCTATGATCACCACCTTTGAACTTGAGTTTTTATGATTAAAAATGGAACTTTGATGCATGTAAAGGCTAAAAGATGATAACTTAACGTTGTGTAATGTCAAACACACCTAGAAATGCATGTTTTAGGGTCTTTAATTGGTAAAAACCCAACCTTGGAAGGATATCTTCACAAAAATGTAGAACTGCATTCTGTCGTGAAATATCCGGATATTTGTCGAACAGATATCCGGATATTGATATCCGGATATGGTATCCGGATATTGATATCCGAATATGGGATCTGGATATCCGGATATTGTATATCCGGATATGGTCAGTGAGATATCTGGATATTGCATATCCGAATATCCGGCTATTAGGGGTTTGTGGACCCTAGATTAAGGAAGTTGAACTTCTGTGATTAATGGACTAAGTCAGAATCATGTGATTAAGGGCTTGTGGCTTTGTTAGAAGCTTTAAGACGTAAAACGTAAAGTAAAGGCGTTGTCTTTTATTGTATGCTTGAGATGTATGTTTATTGATATGTTAATGGTCCATAACAGATTGTGATACTGCTGTGTTTGGACTTTGAGCTTGTGGCTTGGATAGCTAGCTTAAGAGGTAAGCTTTCTTGTCCTCGGTTTAGCCATGTTGTGGTTCCACCATGTCCCATAGGGATTTGGTTTATGCATGTTGTGTTACATGCTTTGATGTTTTGGAAACGTTGTTGAGCTATTATATGCAATGTGCTTTTATGATATGCATGTGATGTCCACCTATACGGTAAGTCTGAGTATGTAGTACATACAAGATGGTGAGGCTGTGGGTGAGGTGCAAGCGGTGTTCCTTGTACTCATGTGGGTATAGACGTATTCCTGCATTTCTCTGGCCAGTAGATAGCGATAAACACACATGTCATAGATATCTGTTGCACTGCATAGTTTTGGAACTTATATTGAATTACTGTTTTTAGAACTTATATTGCACATGTAAGTGAGCTTAGGGTGGAAGATCCTTGAGAACCCCTTGTCTTACTGAGATTTCTTTGATTAGAGATCTCACCCCACGTTTGGGGATGCTTGTTTCAGGTTCAGGTAATGTTGAGACCTCAGGCGGCAGGAGGCCGAAGTTGAGTTAGATATTGTATATGCTGACTATTGGATGTTGGATATGCATTCTGCCTTTATGCTTAGTTTCATTATATGTCATGGATTATATTGTTGAGACTCTGTGTTTTGATGTTGTTTATTCGGTGAGCATGGGGTTTTTCCATCCACGTAAACTTGTTATGTCTTAGTTTTATTTGGTGTTGTATTAATGTATCAGGATATTGTCCGGACTACGTGATGTAGATCCGTGATTTTAGATACACACTTATCTTTATGTTATGAGGTATTTCAGTTAGTTGTCTTGCAATCTTCATTCAGACATTGTTTTTATGAAATTGATTAAGTAATCAAGTTGGTAATTGATAATGACGTCAAAATTGAAAAGGAAAAGAATATTCCGCATTTTTAATTAAGCACCGCTTAATACGATGTAATGTTAATATTCCGGGTATACACGGGGTGTTACATTTTATGGTATCAAAGCAACGGTTCAAGGGAAAAGCCTGTATGTATTGCAATGATTAGGATGTTTGGTTGTGTCTGTCTTGTGTGTTACTCCTATGGCTTTTATTATGATGATGCATATGTGATCACATTGCGTGGGCCTGATCAACTCATAAATTGTGTAACTTGTGCAGAGTCATGGTAGGACCCAGGAGAACACGAGAAACTGTTGAGGGTCAACCCGACCCAATCCTGACTGCATTAGCTGAGATGCAGGAGGCCGCGAGAGTGGCCAACGTGGCAATGATGGACGCTGCTCGAGAAGCAAACCGGAGAGCCACGGAGGATGCGCTTGAGGCGAACCGTTTGGCGAACATGACCATGATGGGGGTCATGCTGGAGGAGATGAGAGCTGGTCCCGCTGTATGTCAGTTCCCACCGCCACCACCTCCACCGTCACCGCCGCCACCACCGCCTCCACCACCGCCTAGTGAGTAGGAAGAGGGCCAGAGTCAGGTTGAGGGCACTGGTCATGCGACTGGGGTGATGAAGCCCTTTGTGGATTTTGCTGAAGATAGAGATGCTATCGACCGCAGGCTGAATGCTTTCCGCAAGCATAAGCCACATTCTTTTGATGGATCTTATGATCCCATTGCTGCTGCTAGATGGCTACAGGCGTTGGATAAGATCTTCCGGATTATGCAGTGTTCAGATCCACAGAAGCTGATGTTTGCCACTTACATGCTGGAGGGCGAGGCCCATGAGTGGTGGACCAACATTTCTCTCATCTACGAGATGCAGGGTCGTGTGATGACGTGGCCGCTCTTTGAGGAGTGCTTTCTGGGTCAGTACTTCCCGTATGATGCACAGGAGAGGAAGCAAGGGGAGTTTGACCGATTGGTTCAGGGCTCGTTGTCAATTGACGAGTACCTGGCCAAGTTTAATGAGCTGGTGAAGTTTTCACACTTCAGGATGGCGAGGCCTACTCCTACATTCTTGGATACTAAGTTCCGCGGGGGACTTAGTGAGGATATTGCTGGTTATCTAGCTGGGTCTGCTTCGAGAGACTTTGGGACACTGGTTCAGCAGTGTCGTGATATTGAGGACTTCTACAGCACGAGTAAGGCCAAGAGGGCCAAGGAAGATGAGACGACGACGACGACGAAGGTAGCTGGTAGTTCCACTTCTTGGCGAGACAGGAAGTTTGGGAACAAGGGAAAAGGTAAACATATGGCAGCTCGACAAGCGCCGAATCAATTTAAGAGGACTTCTGCTATGGGGAGCGCAGCGAGACCTCCTGCTCCCAAGTTTTCGGGATGTGGGAAGACTCATTTTGAGCCATGTTCTACCGGTCAGCTGATTTGCTTCCAGCATGGCAAGGAGGGCTGTAAGAACCCGCACCGTTAATTAAGGTAATTAGTAAATTAATTATGATAATTAGGAAATAATTCCATAATTGACCCTAATAATTAATATTGGGCTTAGATAATTATATTGAGTGAGTAAAAATGCTGAAAGTCGTTTTTCGGAAGAAAAGCGCAGATACCGGTTCTGCTACTCGGTATAAATGCGTACCAGAAAAGTATCCCGGAAAATTATAACGAATGCATGATAATTACTAGAATATTATGTAGGACTTGTAAAACAAGTTTCAAGTCGAAATGACGTAATCTGATGCCAGAACTGATACTGGCTATGGAAAAGCGCGTACCGGAAAGGTGCTCCGAAAAATAAAATAAAAATATGACAAATCTTAGAAAAATGCGTAGGTCTAGAATCCGAAGTTTGGGATCAATATCTTTTACTTTGCTATTAAGGCTAATACTGTGTGATTAGTGGCTTGTGCCTATTTATACAATAGTTGCACACATTTCTAGGTCATTTTTGTAGCCACCTACGTAGAGAATTTTGGGCTGCTGCTGCCACCCTTCTCCTTCTTCTTCTTCTTCTTCTTCTTCTTCTTCTTCTTCTTCTTCTTCTTCTTCCTTCTTCATTCTTTAGCCAAGTTATCACCTTTCATGCTTGTTTAAACACTTGTGAAGGTGAGAGTTAACCTTGGGGCTGCATTGTGGCCATCATTCTGAGTTGAGGGGTAGTTAGTGAGCATGAGTTTGGAGCTTTAGTAATGACTACTTTGTGGTAGTCATTGTGAGCTTCAAAGTGCCTTCTTGTGGTGCAAGAACCCATCTTGAAGTGCCATTTTCGTGCTCCTACTTAGGCTGAGTTTGAGGAACCTTGGGAGAGCTCCAAGAGCACAACTTGCCTCTGTTTTGAGCCTTGGTAAGTTACCTCACCATGATCATGAGTTTATGATGCTTAAAGTTGGTGTCTTGACATGTAATAAGTTAAAATGAAGTAACCAACACCTAAATGAACTTGTATATGCTTAAAGATGCATGCTTTAACGTGTACATGTGTTAAAAGTTGGACCTTTGGGATGGATATTCACGAAATGCAGAAACTGCATTCTGTCGTGAGATATCCGGATATTTGTCGAACAGATATCCGGATATCAGTATCCGGATATGGTATCCGGATATTGATATCCGGATATGGGATCTGGGTATCCGGATATGACATATCCGGATATGTCCAGTATGATATCCGGATATGGCATATCCGGATATGCCCCTTCTGATATCCGGATATCCTTGGTTCTGCGCAGACAGTAGCTTTACTGTATGAACAGTAAGCTATTGGGTGTGTGTTGACCCTAGTTTAAGGAAGTTGAACTTCTGTAATAAATGAACTAAGTCAGAATCATATGATTAAGGGCTTATGGCTTTGTTGGAAGCCTTAAGACGTAAAACGTAAAGGAAAGGCGTAGTCTTTAAGTGGTATGCATGTTGTGCATTAATATTGACTTGTTAATGGTCCATATCAGATTGTGATACTGCTGTTTGTGGACTAGTGAGTGGTTGGACTCTTGGCTTGGATAGCTAGCTTGCAAGGTAAGCTTTCGTGTCCTCGGTTTAGCCATTTTGATGTTCCACCATGTCCCATGGGGATGGGTTTATGCATGCTGTGTTACATGCTTTGATTATTTTGGAAATGCTGTTGAGCTGTTTATATGTAATGAGCTATTATGATATGCATGTGGTGTCCACCTAGAAGGCAATCCTGAGTATGTAGTACATACAAGATGGAGAAGCATGTGGGTGAGGTGCAGGTAGTATCCATGTACTCATGTAGGCATAGACGTATTCCTACATTTCTCTGGCCAGTAGATTTGAAAGCACACATGATATGATTAATTGCTGCATCGCATGATTTTGGAACTTATACTGTAATACTGTTTTAGAACTTATATTACACATGTAAGTGAGCTTGGGGTGGAGACTCCTTGAGGACCCCTTGTCTTACTGAGATTTCTTGTTAGAGATCTCACCCCACGTTTGGGGACGCTTATTTCAGGATCAGGTAATGTTGAGGGCTCAGGTGGCAGAAGGCCAGAGCTGAGTTGATATTGACGTGCTGGTTGTGGATTGCTGTTTATTTGACTGCTGTTATGTTTTATGTTTTATTTATGTTAAGTTATGTTGAGACTATTTGTGGGCATTGTTGCCTTATTTGGTGAGCATGGGGTTTGTCCATGCCACATGATTGTTATCGTCTTTTTATGTTAATGTTGTAATTAAAGTATCAGGATTTTGACCCAGGCTACTTGTGTAGACCTGTGGCTCTAGATACCCACATTATATTTATGTACGAGGTATTCAGTTAGTTGTCTTGCAATTTACATACAGGCAGTATTTTTATGAAAATGATTAAGTAATCAAGTTGGTTAAGTTAATGACGTCATAATTGAATTAAAGAAAAAGTTATTCCGCATTTTAATTAAGCGTGGCTTAATACGATAGTGTGTTAACAATCCGGGTTAACACGGGCTGTTACATTTTATGGTATCAGAGCACTTTCTAGGGAAAAGCCTGTATGTATTGCAATAACTTAGGATGTGTCGTTGCGTGTCTACTTTGTGTTCTCTCTAACTGGTGTGTGTTACGATGATGCATATGTGACCACATGGCGTGGGCCTGATCAACTCATTCTTTGTGTAACTTGTGCAGAGTCATGGTGCCACCGAGGAGGAACACTAGTACGAGTGAGGATCAGACGGATCCTGTCCTGGCTGCATTGGCTGAGATGCAGGCGGCCCGACTAGCCGACCAGGAAGCCACGAGGCTGGCGAACCGGGCAATGCTGGACACTATACGAGATGCGAACCGGCAAACCACGGCAGAGGTTCTGGAGGAGAACCGGATGGCCAACATGACTATGATGAGGGTCATGTTGGAGGAGTTGAGGGCTGGTCCTGCTGCGGGCCAGGGTCCTCCACCACCTCCACCGCCGCCACCGCCTCCACCTCCGCCTAGTCAACAGGAGGACACCCAGAGCCAGATGGGTGAGGGTAGTCACTTGACGGGGGCTATGCAGACTATCCCCGTACTTGCTGAGGATCGTGACGAGATCGATCGCCGGCTGAATGCTTTCCGCAAGCATAAGCCACCTACCTTCGACGGATCTTACGATCCCATTGCTGCTGCCAGATGGCTACAGGCGCTGGACAAGATTTTCCGGATCATGCAGTGAACCGATCCGCAGAAGCTGCTGTTCGCCACGTACATGCTGGAGGGCGAGGCCCATGAGTGGTGGACCAACCTATCTCAGGTCTACGAGATGCAGGGTCATGTGATGACGTGGCCATTCTTCGAGGAGAGCTTCTTGGGCCAGTACTTTCCTTACGACTCTCAGGAGAGGAAGCAGGGAGAGTTTGACCGATTGGTGCAGGGCTCGTTGTCTGTCGACGAGTACCTGGCCAAGTTTAATGAGCTGGTCAAGTTCTCTCATTTCCGCATGGCGAGACCGACTCCCGTTTTTCTTGCGGCCAAGTTCCGGAGGGGACTTAATGAGGATATTGCTGGACATCTCGCTGGTTCTGCTTCGAGAGACTTCGGAGCGTTGGTGCAGCAGTGCCGCGACATCGAGGATTACTGTCGTGCAAGTCAGGCCAAGAGGGCCAAGGTTGAGGTGCCGCAGAGCGCTGGTGGTTCTACTCCCTGGAAGAACAAGAACTTTGCCAACAAGGGCAAGGGCAAACCACCGTTGGCGGCTAAGCAAGCGCCAAATCAGTTCAGAAAGACTGCTGCTCCGGGGAACGCCGCTAGACCTCCTGCTCCCAGATGTTCGGGATGCGGGAAGTCACATTTTGGGCCGTGCTCTACCGGTCAGCTGATTTGTTTCCAGTGTGGCAAGGAGGGCCACTACTCCAGAGACTGCCCGACGGCGAGAGTTGCGGCAGTGCAGGCTGTGCCGTTGCAGATGGTTCCTACTGGGGCACCAGCCGTGCCACCTACTACCGGACGAGTCTACACACTTGATCGTCAGCAGTCGGACAGAGCTCCGAACCTGGTCAGAGGTACTGTTACCATTGGTGGATCAGCTATTGATGTTTTGTTTGATTCCGGGGCAACGCACTCTTTTGTTGCTACCCCTATTGCTGTGGGGCTTGAGTTGCCCAGTGATGTGCTTTCTCCACCGATGCGGGTTACCACCGCCACCGGAGAAAAATGTTTGACCTCCACTGTTCATCGCGATGTAGCGTTTCAGTGGGATGTCGTGACTTCTCGGTAGATCTGATAGGATTGCCGATGGCCAACCTTCAAATTATTTTGGGCATGGATTGGTTGTCCAGAAACTGTGCAATGATTGATTGTTGTGCCAAGAAAGTGGTGATGTCTCCGGGTGGGTCCACAGCCAGTTCCTCACCGTTCATTTCAGTCCTGCAGGCGAGGAGGGCCTTGAGAGCAGGGGCATTTGGCTATGTCATGTTGGGAGGTTTGGTGAGTGGGACACAGGAGGATCTCACTGGCATTCCTGTGGTGAAGGAATTCCTCGAGGTGTTTCCTGAGGAGATTCCTGAGTTTCCACCACAGAGGGAGATAGAGTTCTCCATCGACTTATTGCCTGGTGTGGGGCCTATATCGTTGGCTCCATACCGGATGTCGCCACCTGAGTTGGCGGAGCTGAAGAAGCATATCGAGGAGCTTTCAGCGAAAGACTTTATTCGGCCGAGTGTGTCTCCCTGGGGAGCACCGGTCATTTTTGTGAAAAAGAAGGATGGGACCATGCGGTTGTGCACCGACTACAGACAGTTGAACAAGGTGACAATCAAGAACAAGTACCCTCTTCCACGCATTGATGATTTGCTGGATCAGCTCAGGGGTGCTTGCGTGTATTCCAAGATTGATCTCCGGTCCGGTTATCATCAGATACGGGTAAAACTGGAGGATGTCCCAAAGACACCATTTCGCTCGAGGTACGGGCACTACGAGTACTTGGTGATCCCGTTTGGACTCACCAATGCACCCGCAGTGTTTATGGACTACATGAATAGGATTTTCCAGCCGTACTTGGATCAGTTTGTGATCGTCTTCATTGACGACATCTTGATTTACTCCAAGACGGAGGAGGAGCATACTGAGCACTTGAAGATTGTGTTGCAAGTGCTTAAAGAGAAAAAGCTATATGCTAAGCCGTCAAAATGTGAGTTTTGGCTCAAGGCGGTGAAATTTCTGGGTCATGTAATTTCAGCTAATGGAGTTGCAGTTGATCCTAACAAGATTGAGGCCGTGATGGATTGGGAGAGGCCCAAGACGGTCACAGAAGTGAGAAGCTTCTTGGGTTTGGCAGGCTATTATAGGAGGTTCATAGAAGGATTCTCCAAGATGGTGCTACCGATGACTCGCCTTACCCGAAAGGAGACTCCATTCGTGTGGACACATGAGTGTGAGGAATGTTTCCAGGAGTTGAAGGAGAGATTGACTACTGCTCCAGTGTTAGTCCTTCCTGATCCTGCGGAGCAATTCGAGTTATACTGCGATGCCTCTGGTAAAGGCCTTGGCTGTGTGCTGATGCAGAAAGGGAAAGTGGTTGCTTACGCTTCAAGACAGTTGAAACCTCATGAGGAGAACTACCCGACTCACGACTTGGAGTTGGCAGCCATTGTTTTTGCTTTCAAGATTTGGAGGCATTACCTGTTTGGCATGAAGTTTGCTGTATTCAGTGATCACAAGAGCCTGAAGTATCTGTTTGACCAGAAGGAGTTGAACATGAGACAGCGAAGATGGATGGAGTTCTTGAAGGACTACGACTTTGAGTTGAGGTACCATCCTGGCAAGGCCAATGTGGTAGCTGATGCTTTGAGTCGGAAATCTGTGAGCTTATCCAGCTTAATGATGAACGGCTACGAGATGATCGAGAAGTTCAGAGACTTGAGAGTGAACTCCTTGTTTGGGGGCGCGCTACTCGAAATGGAAACAGCAGAAGTGATTAATGAGCTGATGGAAAAGATCAAAGAGGCGCAAGTGCAAAGAGAGTGCCTCGATTATGTGAAGAACCAGGACGGTGTGTCTTGGAACGAGGATGGATTGCTGCTGTTCCAGAAGAGGATTGTTATTCCTCGAGGGCCTTTGACCGAAGAGGTTATGGCAGAGGCTCATAAAGGCCGGTTCACTATCCACCCTGGTGCCACAAAAATGTATCAGGACTTAAAAAGGAATTTTTGGTGGCCAGGCATGAAGAAGGACATAGCGGTCTACGTGTCCAAATGTCTTATTTGCCAGAAAGTAAAAATCGAGCACCAGAAACCGTCTGGTAAGCTTCAACCTCTGGAGATTCCACAGTGGAAGTGGGAGAGTATTTCCATGGACTTCGTGGTGGGATTGCCCAAAACTCAGGCTGGTTGTGACTCTATCTGGGTCATAGTGGACAGATTGACCAAGTCTGCCCATTTTCTTCCAGTGAAGGTGAGCTTCACTACAGAGCAGTTGGCCAAACTATATGTCCGTGAGATTGTGAGGCTTCACGGGGTGCCCGAGAGTATCATCAGTGATAGGGACCCGAAGTTCACATCTCGGTTCTGGGAGGCGCTGCAGGAGGCTTTTGGTACGCAGTTGAGATTGAGTACCGCCTATCACCCTCAGACTGACGGACAGACTGAGCGGACCATCCAGACATTGGAGGACATGTTGAGAGCTTGCACGTTGGAGCAGGGTTCTGCATGGGATAGGTACCTTCCGTTGGTTGAATTTTCTTACAACAACAGTTTTAATGCTAGTCTGGGCATGGCACCCTACGAGGTGCTGTACGGTAGGAGGTGTCGGACTCCTACCTGCTGGTCGGAGGTTGGAGATAAGGAGCTATTTGGCTTGGACTTTGTCCAAGATACTACCCTACAGATCCAGATGATCAGGGAAAAGCTGAAGCAGGCGCAGAATCGTCAGAAAAGCTACTATGATGACAAGCATCGACCACTGGAGTTCAGTGAGGGTGAGCACGTGTTTGTGAAACTTTCACCTGTCACCGGTGTTGGACGGGCACTCGGAGTGAAGAAGTTGAGCCCGCGATTCATTGGGCCCTACCAGATCCTTGGTAGAGTAGGACCAGTTGCCTATCGACTCGCCTTACCTCCGAACCTAGCCAACATCCACGACGTGTTTCACGTGTCTCAGCTTCGAAAGTACATAGCAGACCCTTCGCACGTGGTGCAGCCGGATGATGTGGAGGTTCGGGAGAACCTAAAGACTCCCGTCGGACCACTCAAGATTCTCGATCGAGGCGAGAAACAGCTTAGGAGCAAGATCATTCCGATGGTCAAGGTGCAGTGGACTGGGCGTAGTCCTGAGGAGTGCACGTGGGAGCGAGAGGATGAGCTTCTCCGACAGTATCCCGACTTTCGAGACAGGTATGTTTCTGATTTTGAGGACAAAATCCTTAAAAAGGTGGGGTGAATGTAAGAACCCGCACCGTTAATTAAGGTAATTAGTAAATTAATTATGATAATTAGGAAATAATTCCATAATTGACCCTAATAATTAATATTGGGCTTAGATAATTATATTGAGTGAGTAAAAATGCTGAAAGTCGCTTTTCGGAAGAAAAGTGCAGATACCGGTTCTGCTACTCGGTATAAATGCGTACCGGAAAAGTATCCCGGAAAATTATAACGAATGCATGATAATTACTAGAATATTATGTAGGACTTGTAAAACAAGTTTCAAGTCGAAATGACGTAATCTGATGCCAGAACTGATACTGGCTATGGAAAAGCGCGTACCGAAAAGGTGCTCCGAAAAATAAAATAAAAATATGAAAAATCTTAGAAAAATGCTTAGGTCTAGAATCCGAAGTTTGGGATCAATATCTTTTACTTTGCGATTAAGGCTAATACTGTGTGATTAGTGGCTTGTGCCTATTTATACAATAGTTGCACACATTTCTAGGTCATTTTTGTAGCCACCTACGTAGAGAATTTTGGGCTGCTGCTGCCACCCTTCTCCTTCTTCTTCTTCTTCTTCTTCTTCTTCTTCTTCTTCTTCTTCTTCTTCATTCTTTAGCCAAGTTATCACCTTTCATGCTTGTTTAAACACTTGTGAAGGTGAGAGTTAACCTTGGGGCTGCATTGTGGCCATCATTCTGAGTTGAGGGGTAGTTAGTGAGCATGAGTTTGGAGCTTTAGTAATGGCTACTTTGTGGTAGTCATTGTGAGCTTCAAAGTGCCTTCTTGGGGTGCAAGAACCCATCTTGAAGTGCCATTTTCGTGCTCCTACTTAGGCTGAGTTTGAGGAACCTTGGGAGAGCTCCAAGAGCACAACTTGCCTCTGTTTTGAGCCTTGGTAAGTTACCTCACCATGATCATGAGTTTATGATGCTTAAAGTTGGTGTCTTGACATGTAATAAGTTAAAATGAAGTAACCAACACCTAAATGAACTTGTATATGCTTAAAGATGCATGCTTTAACGTGTACATGTGTTAAAAGTTGGACCTTTGGGATGGATATTCACGAAATGCAGAAACTGCATTCTGTCGTGAGATATCTGGATATTTGTCGAATAGATATCCGGATATCAGTATCCGGATATGGTATCCGGATATTGATATCCGGATATGGGATCTGGGTATCCGGATATGACATATCCGGATATGTCCAGTATGATATCCGGATATGGCATATCCGGATATGCCCCTTCTGATATCCGGATATCCTGGGTTCTGCGCAGACAGTAGCTTTACTGTATGAACAGTAAACTATTGGGTGTGTGTGGACCCTAGTTTAAGGAAGTTGAACTTCTGTAATAAATGAATAAGTCAGAATCATATGATTAAGGGCTTATGGCTTTGTTGGAAGCCTTAAGACGTAAAACGTAAAGGAAAGGCGTAGTCTTTAAGTGGTATGCATGTTGTGCATTAATATTGACTTGTTAATGGTCCATATCAGATTGTGATACTGCTGTTTGTGGACTAGTGAGTGGTTGGACTCTTGGCTTGGATAGCTAGCTTGCAAGGTAAGCTTTCGTGTCCTCGGTTTAGCCATTTTGATGTTCCACCATGTCCCATGGGGATGGGTTTATGCATGCTGTGTTACATGCTTTGATTATTTTGGAAATGCTGTTGAGCTGTTTATATGTAATGAGCTATTATGATATGCATGTGGTGTCCACCTAGACGGCAATCCTGAGTATGTAGTACATACAAGATGGAGAAGCATGTGGGTGAGGTGCAGGTAGTATCCATGTACTCATGTAGGCATAGACGTATTCCTACATTTCTCTGGCCAGTAGATTTGAAAGCACACATGACATGATTAATTGCTGCATCGCATGATTTTGGAACTTATACTGTAATACTATTTTAGAACTTATATTACACATGTAAGTGAGCTTGGGGTGGAGACTCCTTGAGGACCCCTTGTCTTACTGAGATTTCTTGTTAGAGATCTCACCCCACGTTTGGGGACGCTTATTTCAAGATCAGGTAATGTTGAGGGCTCAGGTGGCAGAAGGCCAGAGCTGAGTTGATATTGACGTGCTGGTTGTGGATTGCTGTTTATTTGACTGCTGTTATGTTTTATGTTTTATTTATGTTAAGTTATGTTGAGACTATTTGTGGGCATTGTTGCCTTATTTGGTGAGCATGTGGTTTTTCCATGCCACATGATTGTTATCGTCTTTTTATGTTAATGTTGTAATTAAAGTATCAGGATCTTGACCCAGGCTACTTGTGTAGACCTGTGGCTTTAGATACCCACATTATATTTATGTACGAGGTATTCAGTTAGTTGTCTTGCAATTTACATACAGGCAGTATTTTTATGAAAATGATTAAGTAATCAAGTTGGTTAAGTTAATGACGTCATAATTGAATTAAAGAAAAAGTTATTCCGCATTTTAATTAAGCGTGGCTTAATACGATAGTGTGTTAACAATCCGGGTTAACACGGGCTGTTACAAGGGCCACTTCTCTAGAGACTTTCCGTCGACGACAGGGAGAGCTGCTGTTGTTCAGGCTGTTCCATTGCAGATGGTTCCCCTTCCACCTAATTCGGCACCTACAGTGCCACCTGCCACGGGGCGTGTTTATACTCTGGATCGTCAGCAGTCAGATCGAGCTCCGAACCTTGTTAGAGGTACTGTTACCATTAGTGGTGCATCTGTTGATGTCTTGTTTGACTCTGGGGCTACGCATTCTTTTTTTCCTACCCCGATTGCTGTGGGGCTCGAATTGCCTATGTCTGTGCTTTCTCCACCGCTGCGGGTGACCACCGCCACCGGAGAAATTTGTGATTCTACCACTGTTCATCGCGATGTAGCATTTCAGTGGGATGGCCGTGACTTCTCAGTAGATTTGATAGGATTGCCGATGGCCAACTTGGGGATTATTCTGGGCATGGATTGGTTGTCTAGAAATTGTGTGATGATTGACTGTTGTGCCAAGAAATTGATGATGTCTCCGAGTGGATCCGCAGCCAGTTTCTCGCCGTTCATTTAAGTCCAGCAAGCTAGAAAGGT
The DNA here is from genome assembly GCA_032173675.1 of Gastrolobium villosum. Lineage (NCBI taxonomy): Eukaryota > Viridiplantae > Streptophyta > Magnoliopsida > Fabales > Fabaceae > Gastrolobium > Gastrolobium villosum. Next base: position 161,240 of record JAVKPL010002993.1, read on the forward strand.
GTTGAGAGCAGGGGCTTTTGGCTATGTGATGTTGGGAGGTTTGGTGAGTGGGACACAGGAGGATCTCACTGGCATTCCTGTGGTGAGGGAATTCCTCGAGGTATTTCCCGAGGAGATTCCTGAGTTTCCACCGCAGAGGGAGATAGAATTCTCCATTGATCTGTTGCCTGGTATGGGGTCTATTTCCTTAGCTCCATACCGGATGTCGCCACCAGAGCTGGCAAAGCTGAAGAAGCATATTGAAGATCTTTCGGCGAAGGACTTCATTAGACCGAGTGTGTCTCCTTGGGGAGCACCGATCATCTTCGTGAAGAAGAAGGACGGGACAATGCGATTGTGCACCGATTACAGGCAGCTGAACAAGGTGACGATCAAGAACAAGTATCCTCTTCCTCGGATTGATGATATGTTGGATCAACTCAGGGGTGCTCGTGTGTATTCGAAGATTGATCTCCGGTCCGGATACCATCAGATTCGGGTGAAGCCGGAGGATGTCCCTAAGACTGCATTTCGCTAGAGATACGGCCACTTTGAGTATTTGGTGATTCTGTTTGGACTCAACAATGCACTTGCAGTGTTCATGGATTACATGAACCGTATTTTCCAGCCGTACCTGGATCAGTTTGTGATTGTCTTCATTGAAGATATTCTGATTTACTCCAAGACGGAGAAGGAGCATGCGGAGCATCTGAGGATTGTTTTGCAAGTGCTGAAGGAGAAGAAGTTGTATGCGAAGCCTTCAAAGTGTGAGTTTTGGCTCAAGTCTGTGAAGTTCCTTGGGCACGTGATTTCAGCAGATGGAGTTGTAGTGGATCCTAACAAGATCGAGGCCATGCTGGATTGGAAAGGCCCAAGACAGTTACGGAAGTGAGGAGCTTTTTGTGTTTGGCAGTTTACTATCGGAGGTTCATCAAGGGTTTCTCCACGATGGTTCTCCCTTTGACTCGCCTCACTCAGAAAGAGACTCCATTTGTGTGGACTCACGAGTGTGAGGAATGTTTTCAGGAGTTGAAGGAAAGATTGACTACTGCTCCTGTGTTGGTCCTTTCTGATCCTGCGGTCGAGATTGAGCTTTACACCGATGCCTCCGGGAAAGGGCTAGGTTGTGTGTTGATGCGGTTGGGCAAAGTGATTGCCTATGCTTCGAGGCAGTTGAAGCCTCATGAGGAGAATTACCCTACTTATGATTTGGAGTTAGCTGTTATTGTGTTTGCTTTCAAGATTTTGAGGCACTACCTTTTTGGTTTGAGGTTCGTGGTGTTCAGTGACCACAAGAGTTTGAAGTACTTGTTCGACCAGAAGGAGTTGAACATGAGGCAGAGGAGATGGATGGAGTTCATTAAGGATTACGACTTCGAGTTGAGGTACCATCCTGGCAAGGCCAATGTGGTAGCGGATGCTTTGAGCCGGAAATCCGGGAGCCCCTCTAGTTCTTTGCTTTGTAATTTTGATGTGGTTGAGAAGTTCCGGAACCTGGCGGTTACCTCTTCGTGTGAGAGTACACTTCTCGAGATGGAAGCAACCGATGTTGTGAATGAGCTGATAGAAAAGATCAAAGAGGCACAATTTCAGAGAGAGTGCTTGGACTATGTGAAGAACCAAGACGGTGTGTCTTGGAATGAGGATGGACTTCTGTTGTTTCAGCAGAGGATCGTGGTTCCTCGAGGTCCGTTGACCGAAGAGGTCATGGCTGAGGCCCATAAGGGCCAGTTTTACATCCTCCCTGGTGCTACAAAGATGTATCAAGACCTGAAGAAGAACTTCTGGTGGTCGGGCATGAAGAAAGATGTTGCAATTTTCGTGTCCAAGTGTTTGGTTTGCCAGAAGGTGAAGATTGAACACCAGAAGCCGTCTGGTAAACTTCAACCTCTTGAAGTACCACAGTGGAAATGGGAAAGTATTTCCATGGATTTCGTGGTGGGATTGCCTAAGACTCAGGCGGGTTGTGACTCTATCTGGGTTATTGTGGACAGCTGACGAAGTTTGCCCATTTTCTTCCAGTGAAGGTGAGCTTTTCCACAGAGCAGTTGGCCAAGCTTTATGTTCGTGAGATAGTGAGGCTTCACGGGATGCCCGAGAGTATCATCAGTGATAGGGATATCCGGATATATGTCGGGGGCATATCCGGATATTCATATCCAGATATCAATATCTGGATATCCATATCCGGATATTTCACGACAGAATGCAGTTTCTGCATTTCGCGAAGATATCCTTCCAACGTTCCATTTTTAATCCATTTCAATGTTAAAGCATGCATCTTTAAACCCTTCTAGGCCAGTTATCATGTTGGGTATTTGTTTAACTTGTTAAACATGGCAAGACAGAATCATTAAGCCACTAAAACTCATGATCAAGGTTAGTAGCACTCACCCAAGCTTGAAACTCGACAAGAAAGGCTCATGGAGCTCACCACACTGCCTCTACAGTTCAGCCTACCAAAGAATACGAAAATGGCACACAAAGGTTGATTCTTGGCACCAAAGACCACTCCTTGGAGCTCCCACACTCAAGTAAATGGTGCTCACAACAAGGTTCAACAACTCATCCCCTCAACACCTCACACACAGCCCCTCTACTCAGAAACACAAGGCTTTCCTCTCACACAAGTTCAGCCACACCCAACCATAGTGTTTTGATGAAGAAATGGTTGAGAAATGTGAGAAAAGATGAAGATTTTTTGAGTTTTCAAGCAAAGGTGGCTAAGAAATGGAGGTGGCAGCCAAGGCATCCAAAAACTCCACGTAGAAATCAGCACAAAATGACCTAGAAATCTGTGCGTCCATATTTATAGCCACTTACGTTTTTATCGCGCAATATTAGCATTTATAGCTACGCTTAGCATTTTAATCCCAAACTTTGGAATCTTAACCTACTCATTTTTCTAAGATTTGTCATATTTTTATTTTATTTTTCGAAGCACCTTTCCGGTACGCGCTTTTCCATATCCACTATCAGTTCTGGCACCAGTTCTCATTATTTTGACTTGAAACTCGTTTTACTAGTCCTATATAATATTCTAGTAATTATCATGTACTTATTATAATTTTTAGGGATACTTCACCGGTACGCATTTATACCGGGTAACAGAACTGGTATCTGCACTTTTCATCAGAAAAGCGACTTTCAGCATTATCACTCACTTTCTATAATTATTAGAGCCTCATAATAATTATTAAGGTCAATTATGGAATTATTTCCTAATTATCACATTAAATTAATTAATCTCCTTAATTAACGGTGCGGGTTCTTACATTAATCTCTCTACATTTTCCTATCCTCAGCATGATCTGCAGATGCTCCTTTCATATGACTGTCTTGATCCAGGAGACTCTTCCCCTGCTCTTCTTTTTTAATTTTTTGTCCTTGTTTTAGTTGTAATTTTTTCTTTTTTTATTTTATTCTGAGGTTTTTTCCTTATTTATGTAACCAAAAAAGAAGAAGGAAAAATATCAACTTATTTATAAAATTGTGCTGAATGTTTCTTTTTACATCAATTATCTCTTGTTTTGTCCCATCTCACACGTATTAAAAATAGGGATTAATCTAATGAGATAATTTTATGTCATTAGATGCAAGTGGATCAATGATTAAAATTGAGTATAAAATTTCTTATTCTTAAATCAATATAAGTTTATTTTGTTCTATTGCTCTGAATTCAGGCATAAGCTTTACACCTGTTATGTAAGAGGCATATTTGTATCGGAAATGTATATATCAAGTAACGGGATGGCTAACAAGTTTCCTACCGACTCATCGAGAAGCGTGCAAACATTTTTTTTGTTTTTCTTTTTCTTTTATGGTAGGACCCACTAAAATCTGTTTGTGCAGGAAAAAAGTTTAATGTCCTGTTACTTGACATAAATATTCTGTAAAACTATTTGTATCTCATGTGTAATGTGTGTCAATTGGTTTAATTAATTATAAAAGAGGCATTAATGGTAATTGACGTTTTGACGTTTCACATTAAATCCTGTATCTTTTGCGTGATATTTGTACACAATAAAGGTACTGTATGATTGCACTTGAATTTCGGAAAGCATGTTAATTTTTTTTTCCGTATTGATTGCACTTGAATTTTGGGTATACCCTTACAGTTTTCATATTGATTTAAATGATTATGTGATGTGGTTGGATTAAAATTGAATCTGAAAATTTAATCCTATTATTCTTTATGAAATATTAAAGTTTTGAAATTAATTATGGTAGATTTGTTAGTCACCAAAGTGGCCAAATCTTGAAGAGTTATTTTAATTTCAGATATTATGATTTTATTTCAATTACCATGACTGTGATGCTATGAATAGTATGATATGATTTTCTGGTTGAGGTATATTGAAGTTCATTATTATAGAACAGTTGAGGATCAACCCAAAGGTTGATTATTTGTTTTATAATAATGAACATAGATGTTGGTATTGTTGGCATATTTCCTCACATTTGGACATCCAAAGATGACAAATATTTATGATAGGGGTATGCATCATTGCCAAATTATGTGAAATTTATATAGCATCATTACAGTTAATGTTATATGTTAATGGATCCCCAAAGGTGAACATTGATATGCATTGAAGCTAGCATAGTTGAATCTGTGAAGTATGTTAGTATGTGACATGTATGACTCAAAGCATTAATGTTTAAATGTTATTCCTTGCAAAAGACAAAATGAAAGTCAACTCTTCCACAAACTGAAAATGCCATCGAAATGATGAAACTTATGGAAGAACGGCGCTCCCAAATCGATGATAAGTCTCTTGTTGGGACACTTATGAGTACACTGAACACCATGAAGTTTGATGGTTTGCGTACTATGCATGAGCATGTTATTGAAATGACAAGCATTGCGGCAAAATTAAAATCATTGGGAATGGCTGTGGATGAGAACTTCCTGGTGCAGCTCGTATTGAACTCATTACTGTCTGAATGGTCCTTTCCAAATGAACTATAATACCATGAAAGACAAATGGAATGTGCATGAATTGCATAGTATGTTAGTTCAGGAGGAAACCAGAATTAAGGATCAGGGAGCTCATTCTGTCAATTATGTAAAGCATCAAGAAGCTGAAAAGTATAAAGGTAAGATGCATGAGAAGAAAGGAGGAGGAGGACCCCTTAAAACGAATGAGGCATCTTCTTCTAAAATCCACAAGGCCAAATGAAAAGTTTGTCTTTATGGGCAATAGAGTGAAAGTTATTGGGATGTATCGTTTAATTCTCGATAGTGGATATCATTTGGACTTATGTGAAACTTTGTATGTCCCTAGTATATCTAGGAATTTAGTTTCAATTTCCAAACTTGATGTTGCTGGATACTCTTTTAAATTTGGTAGTGGTAGTTTCAGTTTGTACAAGCACAATCATTTGATTGGTAATGGTACTTTATGTGTCTTGATAATCTTTATGCTGAAACACTTATGACTCTGCATCATAATGTTGGTACTAAAAGTGCCTTAATTAACGAGTGTTCCGTTTACTTGTGGCACAAACGTTTGGGACACATTTCCAAAGAAAGGATAAAAAGAGTGGTAAATAATGAAATCCTTCCGGATTTAGACTTTACTGATTTAAATGTTTGTGTGGATTGTATTAAAGGAAAAGAAACAAAACACACAAAGAAAGGAGCCACAGGGAGCACTCAGCTTCTTGAAATTATACACACTGATGTATGTGGTCCGTTTGATGTTAACGCCTTCAATAAAGAAAAATATTTTATCACTTTCATTGATGATTATTCACGTTATGGTTATGTCTATTTGCTGCATGATAAGTCTCAAGCTGTAAACGCTTTGGAGATTTATATTAATGAAGTTGAAAGGAAATTAGACAGAAAGGTGAAAATTGTCAGGTCTGATAGGAGTGGTGAATATTATGGAAGGTATGATGAAAGTGTACAACATCCGGGCTCATTTGCTAAATTTCTAGAAAAGCATGGTATTTGTGCTCAATACACAATGCCCGGTACACCGCAACAGAATGGTGTATCAGAAAGGCGTAATAGGACCTTACTGGATATGGTTAGGAGTATGTTAACTAATTCTTCTTTACCTGTTTCATTGTGGACTTATGCTCTAAAAACTGCCATGTATGTATTGAATAGGGTTCCTAGTAAGTAAGTTCCAAAGACTCCATTTGAACTTTGGACTGGTAGGGAAACCTATAAGACACCTGCATGTTTGGGGTTGTCAGGCAGAGATTAGATACTACAATCCGCAAGAAAAGAAACTAGATGCAAGAATAATCAATGGTTATTTCATTGGTTATCCAGAAAAATCAAAAGGGTATTGATTTTATTGTCCTTATCATACTACAAGGATTATTGAATCTGGAAATGCAAGGTTCATTGAGAATGATGAAGTTAGTGGGAGTGAAACACCACATAAAGTGGATATTCATGAAGTGAGTATATAAGCTCCATTGACTTGTAGCTCTAGCAAAGTCGTTGTTCCTCATGTTATTGAACCAATCAATAATAATGAAAGATGAATTAATGATCCCACTACTCATGAAGAAAGCATTGTTGATGAACCGAATGAACCCATATTAGAAGAACCACAACAAATAGCATTAAGAAAATCTTAAAGAGAAAGGAGACCTGCTATTTCTAATGATTATATGATATATCTATAAGAGTCTGAATTTGACATGGGTATTCAGGATGATCCAGTAACGTTTTCACAAGCCATGAATGGTGAAAATGGTGATAAGTGGTTAGATGCTATGAAAGATAAGTTGAAATCTATGGAACAGAACAAGGTTTAGGATCTTGTTGAGTTACCAGAAGGGTGCAAGAGAGTTGGTTGTAAATGGATCTTTAAGACCAAACGTGACTCTCATGGTAACTTAGAACGTTATAAGGCCAGACTAGTTGCAAAAGGATTCACTCAGAAATATGGCATTGACTATAAAGAAACTTTTTCACCAATTTCAAAGAAGGATTCTTTAAGAATAATTATGGAATTGGTGGCTCATTATGATCTAGAGTTACACCAGATGGATGTGAAAACTGCCTTTCTAAATGGAAATTTAGATGAAGATGTGTACATGGACCAGCCAATGGAGTTCATAGAAAAGGATAAAGAGCACGTTGTGTGCAAACTTAAGAAGTCAATATACGGACTTAAACAAGCTTCACGGCAATGGTATCTTAAGTTTAATTATATTGTTGTTTCCTTTGGATTTAAAGAAAACATCGTTGATCGATGTATATATCTGAAGATTAGTGGGAGCAAGTTTATATTATTGATTCTGTATATTGATAATATTTTGCTGGCAACTAACGATCTTGGTTTTTTAAATGAGACTAAGAAGTTTCTCTCTAGTAACTTCGAAATGAAAGATATGGGTGAGACAGCTTATGTGATAGGAATAAAAATATTCCGTGATAGATCACAAGGAGTGTTAAGTTTGTCCCATAAAGCATACATTAATAGAGTTCTAAAGAGATTCAGAATGGAAAACTGTTCATCATCTCCAGTTCCAATTCAGAAAGGAGATAAGTTATGTCATAAGTGAATTGGAACAAAAAGAAATGGAAGAAACTAAAGGTCACATGCTTACTTATAGAAGATCTAACAACCTTGAAGTGATTGGATACACAGATTCAGAATTTGCAGGATTCGTAGACACAAGAAAGTCTACATGTGGGTACCTGTATCTTTTAGCTGAAGGAGCTATGTCATGGAAAGTGCGAAGCAGACTGTAAAAGCTGCGTCCACTATGAAAGCTGAATTTGTGGCATGCTTTGAAGCCACGATTCAGGCTAAATGGCTACGGAATTTTATTTCAGGGCTTGGATTGGTCGACAATAATGAAAAGCCGCTGAAAATTTATTGTGATAATTTCGCAGCAGTCTTCTTTTCTGAAAACGACAAGTATTCCAAAGGTGCTAAACATATGGAATTAAAGTACTTTGTCGTTAAAGAAGAGGTTCAAAAACATAGAGTGTCTATAGAGCATATTAGCACCGATCTTATGTTAGCTGATCCCTTGACGAAGGGACTACCGCCCAAGACATTTACTTGTCATGTATGTAAAATGGGCATTAAGTCAGCTACTGAATGATAAAAATTATGGTTATGCATTAAGTGTTGACACTCCGAACTCATTAATGAATATATATTTATGTTATTGTCTTATTTTCAATTTATGTATGCATGCAAGTATATGTGATGATATTGAAAATATTTATGGTCCGTTATGAAGACATTATTGTTGGACATAATGTACACTCCCTATTAAAGTATCATGTTAGGAAGAAGAGTCAATATAGTAGTACATGGAAGGGACTATGCCGACTTGATAGCATACAACCGCCATGACTCATGTTGATTTTATTTCTAATAATGAATTATGATAACGTCAATGTATGGAACCTTTTAGCCTAGTAAATGCGCATTGTAATAATGTTAATTAAATCATAAAGGGACACCTTATGACATGAGACAAGTGGGAGAATGTAAAACTATTTGTGTCTCATGTGTAATATGTGTCAATTGGTTTAATTAATTATAAAAGAGGCATTAATGGTAATTGACGTTTTGACGTTTCGCATTAATGGTAATTGACGTTTTGACATTTCGCATTATTGGTAATTGACGTTTTGACGTTTCGCATTAATGGTAATTGAATTTTTTGACGTTTCGCATTAACGGTGATTGACGTTTTAAGTTTTAAGGGAAATTACATGGAGTTAACTGGTGACATGGTTCGGTTATATAAAGTGGAAAAATGTTGAGTATATGATTATGTTAATCTCTCAGAATTCTCTCCTTCATAGTCTGCCCATAAAAGTTGTATCAGATCCCTGTTATAGACGATACAAGAAAAGTACAGGCAAAAGACTCTGAGAAACAATCTTCCATCATCAAAGTTCTTCCGCACTAATGGACAAAGGTACGCTCTTATGTGAAAATCATGAATTCTGAAGATCCTGTATCATGTTCTTGAAGTCATTGTTGAACATGAATCAATGATTAGCGCTTACATGTGGTATCAGAGCATGTGTTTTTCCAATGACAGATTAGCGTAATCATATACTCATCATTTATCCACTTTATATAACTGAACCATGTCACCAGTTAACTCCGTGTAATTTCCCTTAAAATTTAAAATGACAACCACCATTAATGCGAAACGTCAAAAACGTCAATTACCATTAATGCGAAACTTCAAAACATCAATTACCATTAATGCGAAACGTCCAAACGTCAATTTCCATTAATGTGAAACGTCAAAATGTCAATTACCATTAATGCCTCTTTTATAATTAATTAAACCAATTGACACACATTACACGTGAGACACAAATAGTTTTACATTCTCCCACTTGGCTCATGTCATAAGGTGTCCCTTCATGATTTAATTAACATTCATTACAATGCACATTTACTAGGCTAAAAGGTTCCATACATTGACGTAATCATAATTCATTATTAGAAATAAAATCAACATGAGTCATGGCGGTTGTATGCTATCAAGTCGGCATAGTCCCTTCCATGTACTACTATATTGACTCTTCTTCCTAACATGATACTTTAACAGGGAGTGTACATTATGTCCAACAATAATGTCTTCATAACGGACCATAAATATTTTCAATATCATCACATATACTTGCATGCATACATAAATTTAAAATAAGACAATAACAGAAACATATATTCATTAATGAGCTCAGAGTGTCAACACTTAATGCATAACCATAATTTTTATCATTCAGTAGCTGACATAATGCCCATTTTACATACATGACAAGTAAATGTCTTGGGCGGTAGTCCCTTCGTCAAGGGATCAGCTAACATAAGATCGGTGCTAATATGCTCTATAGACACTCTATGTTTCTTAACCTCTTCTTTAATGATAAAGTACTTTCATTCCATATGTTTAGCACCTTTGGTTACTTGTCGTTTTGAGAAAAGAAGACTGCTGCGAAATTATCACAATAAATTTTCAGCGGCTTTTCATTATTGTCGACCAATCCAAGCCCTGAAATAAAATTCCGTAGCCATTTAGCCTGAATCGTGGCTTCAAAGCATGCCACAAATTCAGCTTTCATAGTGGACGCAGCTTTTACAGTCTGCTTCGCGCTTTTCCGTGATATAGCTCATTCAGCTAAAAGATACATGTACCCACATGTAGACTTTCTTGTGTCTACGAATCCTGCAAATTCTGAATTTGTGTATCCAATCACTTCAAGGTTGTTAGACCTTCTATAAGTAAGCATGTGACCTTTAGTTCCTTCCATTTCTTTTTGTTCCAATTCAGTTTTATGACATAACTTATCTCATTTCTGAATTGGAACTGGAGACGATGAGCAGTCTTCCATTCTGAATCTCTCTAGAACTCTATTAATGTATGCTTTATGGGACAAACTTAACAGTCCTTGTGATCTATCACGGAATATTTCTATTCATATCACATAAGTTGCCTCACCCATATCTTTCATTTCGAAGTTACTAGAGAGAAACTTCTTAGTCTCATTTAAAAAACCAAGATCGTTAGTTTCCAGCAAAATATCATCAATATACAGAATCAATAATATAAACTTGCTCCCACTGATCTTCAGATATATACATCGATCAACGATGTTTTCTTTAAATCCAAAGGAAACAACAATATAATTAAACTTAAGATACCATTGCCGTGAAGCTTGTTTAAGTCCGTATATTGACTTCTTAAGTTTGCACACCACGTGCTCTTTATCCTTTTCTATGAACTCCATTGGTTGGTCCATGTACACATCTTCATCTAAATTTCCATTTAGAAAGGCAGTTTTCACATCCATCTGGTGTAACTCTAGATCATAATGAGCCACCAATGCCATAATTATTCTTAAAGAATCCTTCTTTGAAATTGGTGAAAAAGTTTCTTTATAGTCAATGCCATCTTTCTGAGTGAATCCTTTGCAACTAGTCTAGCCTTGTAACGTTCTAAGTTACCATGAGAGTCACGTTTGGTCTTAAAGATCCATTTACAACCAACTCTCTTGCACCCTTCTGGTAACTCAACAAGATCCTAAACCTTGTTTTGTTCCATAGATTTCAACTCATCTTTCATAGCATCTAACCACTTATCACCATTTTCACCATTCATGGCTTGTGAAAACTGTTGCGAACTCGGCAAGTATACCGATCGTTCCAAGTAATAAAAGTGATAAGTAAGTATCGTCTCCACAGGGATTGTAGACCAAGTACTACAATAACCAGTCCCCTTAAGTTGAATAAATCCAAATGGGTGTGACAAATATTATTGATTAATGAAAAAAAAAACTATAAGTAAAAACGTATTTTTGGGTTTTTCTTGAGAAAGAGATGAAGAGAGATTGAATTATAAGAGATGTAAAAAATAATTGAGAAAATATTGCAGTAAGAGGACAAACACTTTTCCGATCTCCCGCCTTGTAATCTGAATCAACGTTTACATTCGATTTACCCATTGATCAACAAACGATTCACCATCTTTTATTTGATTGGTAAAGCCCTAATCCCTTAGTGATCTTAACCTTATTAACCCTATTAGAACCCTAATCCCTTAGTAATTCCTTTTTAGGTTAAACGTATAACTCGGTGAATCTTTCACGTTTGCGGTTCATGTAGCCTATCCCTAGTGCATACATGAACAGTTACTTTCCTTCTTGTCAGGAATTAGAGGAATTAGGATCCCAATATCCCTATTGCGAACCCTAACCCTCACAATCCCATTAGAATGATCAGATCTAAAAGAATTATAAATGAAGAGCAAAGGAAAATAAATGCAATTAGATAAATAAACATAAACCTGATCTTAATTACAAGGGGTTAACATCAAGGGTTGTGACCCTTACCACAATAAAAATAGATCTAGCCAACCATAGTCATGACTGATCTACAAAAATAAAACATAAAACAAAAAGAAAGAAGAAGAAGAGAACTTCAAAGAACTCGAAGATCTTCGAAGAACTCGAAGATCTTCGAAGAACTCGAAGAACAAAGACTCAGAACTTTCTCTCAGAAGTGTGACTCCTTTCTTCTGAAGACCGAATTGTGAGGAATGAAGTCTCTTGAATGTGTGGAGAGGGCTCCTTAAAATAGCCAGCCATCTTTTCTATTTTCCAAAACCGCCCCTCTGATTTAAAAAAAAATAACGGAAGAGTTAATTACAACTTATTACGTAACGTATAATAGAAGAATTAAATTAAACTTATTACGTAACGTATAACGAAAATATTAAATTAAAATAGATTTGAATTCAAATTTTGAATTCAACAGTGGCGCGATCCTCTGGCGCCTTGTTCGATCTCTCGCACGGTCTTCCTTTCTTTGTTTTTCAAATTTTGAATTTCTTCACCTCATAACCTATAAAAATATAGAAAAATCAGTGAAAGTGTGTCTGAACATGGATTGTTAATAATTCATTAAAAATAATAACCTTTATTACTGAATTACTGTCAAATCCTTATTCTTTTTTCTCTGAAATATCTATATGCTGAAGGCATATCAAAAATGTTACTGGATCATGCTGAATACCCATGTCAAATTCAGACTCTTGTAGATATATTACATAATCATTAGAAATAGTAGGTCTCCTTTCTCTTTAAGATTTTCTTAATGCTATTTGTTGTGGTTATTCTAATATGGGTTCATTCGGTTCATCAACAATGATTTCTTCATGAGTAGTGGGATCATTAATTCGTCTTTCATCATTATCGATTGGTTCAATAACATGAGGAACAACGACTTTGCTAGAGCTACAAGTCAATGGAACTTGTATACTCACTTCATGAATATCCACTTTACGTGGTGTTTCACTCCCACTAACTTCACCAATCTCAATGATTATTCTTGCATCCAGTTTCTTTTCTTGCGGATTGTAGTATCTAATCTCTGCCTGACAACCCCAAACATGCAGGTGTCTTATACTAGGTTTCCTTCCAGTCCAAAGTTCAAAAAGAGTCTTTGGAACTGACTTACTAAGGACCCTATTCAATACATACATCGCAGTTTTTAGAGCATAAGTCCACAATGAAACAGGTAAAGAAGAATTACTTAACATACTTCTAACCATATCCAGTAAGGTCCTATTACGCCTTTCTGATACACTATTCTGTTGCGGTGTACCGGGCATTGTGTATTGAGCACAAATACCACGCTTTTCCAGAAATTTAGCAAATGGGCCCGGATGTGGTCCACTTTCATCGCACCTTCCATACTATTCACCACTCCTATCAGACCTGAGAATCTTCACCTTTCTGTCTAATTGCCTTTCAACTTCATTAATATAAATCTCCAAAGCATTTACAACTAGAGACTTATCATGCAGCAAATAGACATAACCATAACGTGAATAATCATCAATGAAAGTGATAACATATTTTTCTTTATTGAAGGCATTAACATCAAACGGACCACATACATCAGTGTGTATAATTTCAAGAAGCTGAGTGCTCCTTGTGGCTCCTTTCTTTGTGTGTTTTGTTTGTTTTCCTTTAATACAATCCACACAAACATTTAAATTAGTAAAGTCTAAATCCGGAAGGATTTCATTATTTACCAATCTTTTCATCCTTTCTTTGGAAATGTGTCCCAAACATTTGTGCCACAAGTAAGCGGAACACTCATTAATTAAGGCACTTTTAGTACCAACATTATGATGCAGAGTCATAAGTGTTTTAGCATAAAGATTATCAAGACACATAAAGTACCATTACCAATCAAATGATTGTGATTGTACAAACTGAAACTACCACTACCAAATTTAAAAGAGTATCCAGCAACATCAAGTTTGGAAATTGAAACTAAATTCCTAAATATACTTGGGACATACAAAGTTTCACATAAGTCCAAATGATATCCACTATCGAGAATTAAACGATACATGCCAACAGCTTCCACTGGAACTTTCACTCTATTGCCTATAAAGACAAACTTTTCATTTGGCCTTGTGGATTTTAGAAGAAGAGGCCTCATTTGTTTTAAAGGGTCCTCCTCCTCCTTTCTTCTCATGCATCTTATCTTTATACTTTTCAGCTTCTTGATGCTTTACATAATTGACAGAATGAGCTCCCTGATCCTTAATTCTGGTTTCCTCCTGAACTAACACACTGTGCAATTCATGCACATTCTATTTGTCTTTCATGGTATTATAGTTCATTTGGAAAGGACCATACTCAGACGGTAATGAGTTCAATACGAACTACACCATGAAGTTCTCATCCACAGCCATTTCCAATGATTTTAATTTTGTCGCAACGCTTGTCATTTCAATAACATGCTCATGCATAGTACGCGAACCATCAAACTTCATGGTGGTCAGTGTACTCATAAGTGTCCCAACAAGAGACTTATCATCGATTTGGGAGCGTCGTTCTTCCATAAGTTTCATCATTTCGATGGCACTTTCAGTTTGTGGAAGAGCTGACTTTCATTTTTTCATTTGCAAGGAATAACATTTAAACATTAATGCTTTGAGTCATACATGTCACATACTAACATACTTCACAGATTCAACTATACTAACTTCAATGCATATCAATGTTCACCTTTGGGGATCCATTAATATACAACATTAACTGTAATGATGCTATATAAATTTCACCTAATTTGGCAATGATGCATACCCCTATCATAAATATTTGTCATCTTTGGATGTCCAAATGTGAGGAAATATGCCAATAATACCAACATCTATGTTCATTATTATAAAACAAATAATCAACCTTTGGGTTGATCCCCAACTGTTCTATAATAATGAACTTCAATATACCACAACCAGAAAATTATATCATACTATTCATAGCATCACAGTCATGATAATTGAAATAAAATCATAATATTTGAAAAAAAAAATAACTCTTCAAGATTTGGCCACTTCGGTGACTAACAAATCTACCATAATTAATTTCAAAACTTTAATATTTCATAAAGAATAATAGGATTAAATTTTCAGATTCGATTTTAATCCAACCACATCACATAAACATTTAAATCAATATGAAAACTATAAGGGTATACCCAAAATTCAAGTTCAATCAATACGGGAAAAAAAAAATTACCATGCTTTCCGAAATTCAAGTGCAATCATACAGTACCTTTATTATGTTAAATCGAATGGCAAATGACACGAAAACCATCAAATTCATATTAACATGTTTTTGTTTTCTTTCTTTTGTCCCTTTGTCCATTAACAAAAGCAATTCAAAAAAATTGCTTCACTTTTAACGAAAAGCCATTATGCACTTTGTCAATGTCAGTTAACGAAAAGCAAACTTGAAAAACAAATTTGTCCATTAAAGAAAAGCCAATGCAAGAATTTGCACATGAATGCTTTTCAAGAATTCATTTGTTTCCATTAACATGCTTTTCAAATTTTCAAAGTCAATTCAAATGCTTTTCAACAAAGCACATGAAAACTGAGAATGGCAATTTCATGTATATAATCATTCTACCATGCATTTCGTACAGTGTCATCATATATACATAAATATACATAAGTCGAATTCCAATAATAAGATTTTACAAATCGATAATTTGGAAATCATGGGTTCTGTGTAAAATCATTAGGGAAAGACATAAATTTTAGAAACCCTAACTTTTCAAAATCAAGAACTCATTCATAATTATATATGGAAAAACACAAATTCTTAAACATATGCTCTGATACCACATGTAAGCGTTAATCATTGATTCATGTTCAACAATGATTTCAAGAACATGATACATGATCTTCAGAATTCATGATTTTCACATAAGAACGTACCTTTGTCCATTAGTGCGGAAGAACTTTGATGATGGAAGATTGTTTCTCAGAGTCTTTTCCCTCTACTTTTCTTGTATCGCCTATGACAGGGATCTGATACAACTTTTATGTGCAGACTATGAAGGAGAGAATTCTGAGAGATTAGCGTAATCATATACTCACCATTTTTCCACTTTATATAACTGAACCATGTCACCAGTTAACTCCGTGTAATTTCCCTTAAAACTTAAAACGTCAATGACCATTAATGCGAAACGTCAATTACCATTAATGCAAAACGTCAAAACTTCAATTACTATTAATGTGAAACTTCAAAACGTCAATTACCATTAATGCCTCTTTTATAATTAATTAAACCAATTGACACACATTACACATGAGACACAAATAGTTTTACATTCTCCCACTTGGCTCATGTTATAAGGTGTCCCTTCATGATTTAATTAACATTCATTACAATGCGCATTTACTAGGCTAAAAGGTTCCATACATTGACGTCATCATAATTCAATATTAGAAATAAAATCAACATGAGTCATGGCGGTTATATGCTATCAAGTCGGCATAGTCCCTTCCATGTACTACTATATTGACTCTTCTTCCTAACATGATACTTTAATAGGGAGTGTACATTATGTCCAACAATAATGTCTCATAACAGACCATAAATATTTTCAATATCATCACATATACTTGCATGCATACATAAATTGAAAATAAGACAATAACAGAAACATATATTCATTAATGAGCTCAGAGTGTCAACACTTAATGCATAACCATGATTTTCATCATTCAGTAACTGACATAATGCCCATTTTACATACATGACAAGTAAATGTCTTGGGAGGTAGTCCCTTCGTCAAGGGATCAGCTAACATAAGATCGGTGCTAATATGCTCTATAGACACTCTATGTTTCTGAACCTCTTCTTTAACGACAAAGTACTTTAATTCCATATGTTTAGCACCTTTGGAATACTTTTCGTTTTCAAAAAAGAAGACTGCTGCGAAATTATCACAATAAATTTTAAGCGGCTTTTCATTATTGTCGACCAATCCAAGCCCTGAAATAAAATTCCGTAGCCATTTAGCCTGAATCGTGGCTTCAAAGCTTGCCACCAATTCAGCTTTCATAGTGGACGCAGCTTTTACAGTCTACTTCGCACTTTTCCATGATATAGCTCCTTCAACTAAAAGATACAGGTACCCACATGTAGACTTTCTTGTGTTTACGAATCCTGCAAATTCTGAATCTGTGTATCCAATCACTTCAAGGTTGTTAGACCTTCTATAAGTAAGCATGTGACCTTTAGTTCCTTCCATTTCTTTTTGTTCCAATTCACTTTTATGACATAACTTATCTCCTTTCTGAATTGGAACTCGAGACGATGAGCAATCTTCCACTCTGAATCTCTCTAAAACTCTATTAGTGTATGTTGTCTGGGACAAACTTAACAGTACTTGTGATCTATCACAGAATATTTCTATTCCCATCACATAAGCTGCCTCACCCATATCTTTCATTTCGAAGTTACTATAGAGAAACTTCTTAGTCTCATTTAAAAAACCAAGATCATTAGTTGCCAACAAAATATCATCAATATACAGAATCAATAATATAAACTTGCTCCCACTGATCTTCAGATATATACATCGATCAACTATGTTTTCTTTAAATCCAAAGGAAACAACAATATTAGGGTTCAGAGCACATAAAGTATCATTACCAATCAAATGATTGTGTTTGTACAAACTGAAACTACCACTACCTAATTAGACATAAAAAGGTAAGATGCATGAGAAGAAAGGAGGAGGAGGACCCCTTAAAATGAATGAGGCCTCTTCTTCTAAAATCCACAAGGCCAAATGAAAAGTTTATCTTTATGGGTAATAGAGTTAAAGTTCCGGTGGAAGCTGTTGGGATGTATCGTTTAATCCTCGATAGTGGATATCATTTGGACTTATGTGAAACTTTGTATGTCCCTAGTATATCTAGGAATTTAGTTTCAATTTCCAAACTTGATGTTGCTGGATACTCTTTTAAATTTGGTAGTGGTAGTTTCAGTTTGTACAAGCACAATCATTTGATTGGTAATGGTACTTTATGTGTCTTGATAATCTTTATGCTGAAACACTTATGACTCTGCATCATAATGTTGGTACTAAAAGTGCCTTAATTAATGAGTGTTCCGCTTACTTGTGGCACAAACGTTTGGGACACATTTCCAAAGAAAGGATGAAAAGATTGGTAAATAATGAAATCCTTCCGGATTTAGAATTTACTGATTTAAATGTTTGTGTGGATTGTATTAAAGGAAAACAAACAAAACACACAAAGAAAGGAGCAACAGGGAGCACTCAGCTTCTTGAAATTATACACAATGATGTATGTGGTTCGTTTGATGTTAATGCCTTCAATAAAGAAAAATATTTTATCACTTTCATTGATGATTATTCACGTTATGGTTATGTCTATTTGTTGCATGATAAGTCTCAAGCTGTAAACGCTTTGGAGATTTATATTAATGAAGTTGAAAGGCAATTAGACATAAATGTGAAGATTGTTAGGTCTGATAGGAGTGGTGAATATTATGGAAGGTATGATGAAAGTGGACAACATCCGGGCCCATTTGTTAAATTTCTAGAAAAGCGTGGTATTTGTGCTCAATACACAATGCCCGGTACACCGCAACAGAATGGTGTATCAGAAAGGCGTAATAGGACCTTACTGGATATGGTTAGGAGTATGTTAAGTAATTCTTCTTTACCTGTTTCATTGTGGACTTATGCTCTAAAAACTGCCATGTATGTATTGAATAGGGTTCCTAGTAAGTAAGTTCCAAAGACTCCTTTTGAACTTTGGACAGGTAGGAAACCTATAACACACCTGCATGTTTGGGGTTGTCAGGCAGAGATTATATACTATAATCCGCAAGAAAAGAAACTGTATGCAAGAACAATCAGTGGTTATTTCATTGGTTATCCAGAAAAATCGAAAGGGTATTGATTTTATTGTCCTTATCATACTATAAGGATTATTGAATCTGGAAATGCAAGGTTCATTGAGAATGGTGAAGTTAGAGATGAATAACAATGAAAGATGAATTAATGAGGAACAAAGACTTTGCTAGAGCTACAAGCCAATGGAGCTTGTATACTCTCTTCATGAATATCCACTTTACGTGGTGTTTCACTTCCACTAACTTCACCATTCTCAATGAACCTTGCATTTCTAGATTCAATAATCCTTGTAGTATGATAAGGACAGTAAAATCAATACCCTTTCGATTTTTCTGGATAACCAATGAAATAACCACTGATTGTTCTTGCATCCAGTTTCTTTTCTTGCGGATTGTAGTATCTAATCTCTGCCTGACAACCGCAAACATGCAGGTGTCTTATACTAGGTTTCCTACCAGTCCAAAGTTCAAAATGAGTCTTTGAAACTGACTTACTAGGAACCCTATTCAATACGTACATTGCAGTTTTTAGAGCATATGTCCACAATGAAACAGGTAAAGAAGAATTACTTAACATACTCCTGACCATATCCAGTAAGGTCCTATTATGCCTTTCTGATACACCATTCTGTTGCGTGTACCAGGCATTGTGTATTGAGCACAAATACCACGCTTTTCTAGAAATTTAGCAAATGGGCTTGGATATTGTCCACTTTCATCGTACCTTCCATAATATTCGCCACTCCTATCAGACCTGAGAATCTTCACCTTTCTGTCTAATTGCCTTTCAACTTCATTAATATAAATCTCCAAAGCATTTACAGCTTGAGACTTATCATGCAGCAAATAGACATAACCATAACGTGAATAATCATCAATGAAAGTGATAAAATATTTTTCTTTATTGAAGTCATTAACATCAAACGGACCACATACATCAGTGTGTATAATTTCAAGAAGCTGAGTGCTCCTTGTGGCTCCTTTCTTTGTGTGTTTTGTTTGTTTTCCTTTAATATAATCCACACAAACATTTAAATTAGTAAAGTCTAAATCCGGAAGGATCTCATTATTTACCAATCTTTTTATCCTTTCTTTGGAAATGTGTCCCAAATGTTTGTGCCACAAGTAAGCGTAACACTCATTAATTAAGGCACTTTTAGTACCAACATTATGATGCAAAGTCATAAGTGTTTCAGCATAAAGATTATCAAGACATATGAAGTATCATTACCAATCAAATGATTGTGCTTATACAAACTGAAACTACCACTACCAAATTTAAAAGAGTATCCAGCAACATCAAGTTTGGAAATTGAATCTAATTTCCTAGATATACTAGGGACATACAAAGTTTCACATAAGTCCAAATGATATCCACTATCGAGAATTAAACGATACATCCCAACAGCTTCCACTGGAACTTTCACTCTATTGCCTATACAGACAAGCTTTTCATTTGGCCTTGTGGATTTTAGAAGAAGAGGCCTCATTTGTCTTAAAGGGTCCTCCTCCTCCTTTCTTCTCATGCATCTTATCTTTATACTTTTCAGCTTCTTGATGCTTTACATAATTGACAGAATAAGCTCCCTGATCCTTAATTCTGGTTTCCTCCTCAACTAACATACTGTGCAATTCATGCACATTCCATTTGTCTTTCATGGTATTATAGTTCATTTGGAAAGGACTATACTCAGACGGTAATGAGTTCAATACGAACTACACCAGGAAGTTCTCATCCACAGCCATTTCCAATGATTTTAATTTTGCCGCAACGCTTGTCATTTCAATAACATGCTCATGCATAGTACGCGAACCATCAAACTTCATGGTGGTCAGTGTACTCATAAGTGTCCCAACAAGAGACTTATCAGCGGTTTGGGAGCGTCGTTCATCCACAAGTTTCATCATTTAGATGACACTTTCAGTTTGTGGAAGAGCTGACTTTCATTTTGTCATTTGCAAGGAATAACATTTAAACATTAATGCTTTGAGTCATACATGTCATATACTAACATACTTCACAGATTCAACTATACTAACTTCAATGCATATCAATGTTCACCTTTGGGGATCCATTAACATACAACATTAACTGTAATGATGCTATATAAATTTCACATAATTTGGCAATGATGCATACCCCTATCATAAATATTTGTCATCTTTGGATGTCCAAATATGAGCAAATATGCCAACAATACCAACATCCATGTTCATTTTATAAAATAAATAATCAACCTTTGGGTTGATCCCCAACTGTTCTATAATAATGAACTTCAATGTACCACAACCATAAAATTATATCATACTATTCATAGCATCACAATCATGGTAATTGAAATAAAATTCATAATATTGAAATTAAAATAACTCTTCATGATTTGGCCACTTTGGTGACTAACAAATCTACCATAATTAATTTCAAAACTTTAATATTTCATAAAGAATAATAGGATTAAATTTTCAGATTCAATTTTAATTCAACCACATCACATAATCATTTAAATCAATATGAAAACTGTAAGGGTATACCCAAAATTCAAGTGCAATTAATACGGAAAAAAAAATTAACATGCTTTCTGAAATTCAAGTGCAATCATACAGTGCCTTTATCATATTAAATCGAATGGCAAATGACACGAAAACCATCAAATTCATATTAACATGTTTTCGTTTTCTTTCTTTTGTCCCTTTGTCCATTAACAAAGGCAATTCAAAAAATTTGCTTCACGATTAATGAAAAGCCATTATGCACTTTGTCAATGTCAATTAACGAAAAGCAAACTTGAAAAACAAATTTGTCCATTAAAGAAAAGCCAATGCAAGAATTTGCACACGAATGCTTTTCAAAATTCATTTGTTTCCATTAACATGCTTTTCAAATTTTCAAAGTCAATTCAAATGCTTTTCAACAAAGCACACGAAAATCGAGATTGGCAATTTCATGTATATAATCATTCTACCGTGAATTTCGTACAGTGTCATCATATATACATAAATATATATAAATCGAATTCCAATGATAAGATTTTACAAATCGATAATTTGGAAATCGTGGGTTCTGTGTAAAATCATTAGGGAAAGACATAAATTTTAAAAACCCTAACTTTTCAAAATCAAGAAACCATTCATAATTATATATGGAAAAACATAAATTCTTAAACACATGCTCTGATACCACATGTAAGCATTAATCATTGATTCATGTTCAACAATGATTTCAAGAACATGATACAGGATCTTCAGAATTCATGATTTTCACATAAGAGCGTACCTTTGTCCATTAGTGCGGAAAAACTTTGATGATGGAATATTGTTTCTCAGAGTCTTTTCCCTCTACTTTTCTTGTATCGTCTATGACAGAGATCTGATACAACTTTTATGGGCAGACTATGAAGGAGAGAATTCTGAGAGATTAGCGTAATCAGATACTCACCATTTTTCCACTTTATATAACTGAACCATGTCACCAGTTAACTCTGTGTAATTTCGCTTAAAATTAAAACGTCAATCACCATTAATGTGAAACGTCAAAACGTCAATTACCATTAATGCCTTTTTTATAATTAATTAAACCAATTGACACACATTACACATGAGACACAAATAGTTTTACATTCTCTCATTTGGCTCATGTCATAAGGTATCCCTTCATGATTTAATTAACATTCATTACAATGCGCATTTACTAGGCTAAAAGGTTCCATACATTGACGTCATCATAATTCATTATTAGAAATAAAATCAACATGAGTCATGGCGGTTGTATGCTATCAAGTCGGCATAGTCCCTTCCATGTACTACTATAGTGACTCTCCTTCCTAACATGATACTTTAATAGGGAGTGTACATTATGTCCAACAATAATGTCTTCATAACGGACCATAAATATTTTCAATATCATCACATATACTTGCATGCATACATAAATTGAAAATAAGATAATAACATAAACATATATTTATTAATGAGCTCAGAGTGTCAACACTTAATGCATAACCATAATTTTTATCATTCAGTAGCTGACATAATGCCCATTTTACATACATGACAAGTAAATGTCTTGGGCGATAGTCCCTTCGTCAAGGGATCAGCTAACATAAGATCGGTGCTAATATGCTCTATAGACACTCTATGTTTCTGAACCTCTTCTTTAACGACAAAGTACTTTAATTCCATATTTTTAGCACCTTTGGAATACTTGTCGTTTTCAGAAAAGAAGACTGCTGCGAAATTATCACAATAAATTTTCAGCGGCTTTTCATTATTGTCGACCAATCCAAGCCCTGAAATAAAATTCCGTAGCCATTTAGCCTGAATCGTGGCTTCAAAGCATGTCACAAATTCAGCTTTCATAGTGGACGCAGCTTTTACAGTCTGCTTCGCACTTTTCCATGTTATAGCTCCTTCAGCTAAAAGATACAGGTACCCACATGTAGACTTTCTTGTGTCTATGAATCCTGCAAATTCTGAATCTGTGTATCCAATCACTTCAAGTTTGTTAGACCTTCTATAAGTAAGCATGTGACCTTTAGTTCCTTAGATTTCTTTTTGTTCCAATTCACTTTTATGACATAACTTATCTCATTTCTGAATTGGAACTGGAGACGATGAGCAGTTTTCCATTCTGAATCTCTCTAGAACTCTATTAATGTATGCTTTCTGAGACAAACTTAACAGTCCTTGTGATCTATCACGGAATATTTCTATTCCTATCACATAAGCTGCCTCACCCATATCTTTCATTTCGAAGTTACTAGAGAGAAACTTCTTAGTCTCATTTAAAAAAAAAAAAAAATGATCGTTAGTTGCCAGCAAAATATCTTCAATATACAGAATCAATAATATAAACTTGCTCCCAATGATCTTCAGATATATACATCGATCAACGATGTTTTCTTTAAATCCAAAGGAAACAACAATATCATTAAACATAAGATACCATTGCTGTGAAGCTTGTTTAAATCCGTATATTGACTTCTTAATTTTGCACACCATGTGCTCTTTACCCTTTTCTTTGAACCCCATTGGTTGGTCCATATAAACATCTTTATCTAAATTTTCATTTAGAAATGCAGTTTTCACATCCATTTGGTGTAACTCAAGATCATAATGAGCCACCAATGTCATAATGATTCTCATTACCAAAATTTTTCACTATCAACTTACTACCTATCTAATCACCATTAGATTAACATTTTCTCTCTCTTCAAAAACTTTTTAACATTCTCTCTCTTTGATCCAATGATGATGTGATGAGTAGTAAGTTAGTAGTAAGAATTTTTGGTAGTTAGAATATCCCCACATATATATATATATATATATATATATATATATATATATATATATATATATATATATATATATATATAAAATAAATATATCTCTTAAAAAAAAACTATAATCCTTTTTCTAATCCTTCACTGTCGTGCTTTCCAATCAGCATTGAAGGATGGATGGTATATATTTGACATGTCGGCAGTACTATCCATAACCAGTGGATCATGGCTTCATGGGTCATTGGACATCCACGGCAGGCAAATTCTTTTACTTAGTTGGCCCAATTGGATTCTAATATTATTATTTTGGCATATTTTAAATTTAAGTTCTTAAACCTATGCAAAATGCTGAGAATTGTGAGTTTCAATCATGATTTCCTAGCAGTGTTGTGTTTCTAATACTTTTTACTAACGTCATAGGTGTCAAGCACAATTGAAACATAAAGTTCAATTTTTTAATATGTTTTATTATGTCATATATAGGCCTAATACATCGTAAATTTATTTATTTTTACATTATTAATAAGAAGTTGTAGGAAAAATCATTTATTATCAGTTTAAATGAAGTTTTGGGGGAATAACGACTTATATTAAATAATTAAAAAAATTCTACAATAAGTCATAGTCGTTGTCCTCAGCCACACTTAAAATAATAGTAATACTTATACCAAAAAAAATAAAAAATAAAAATAATAGTAATACATTTTGATTCTTATATTAGATTAACATGGGACGCAACTGTTGATATAGTAAAATTCAATCCAGGAAAAACGAATTAATACTCGAGATAATCCAAAACGACACGCGGATTGGTTACTTGGTTTTGGTTTTGTGTGTCACATTAGAAATCACAAGCTCTGTGTCTCACTGATCATATCTATCTGATAATTAAACAGAGACATGCATAAATGAACTATTTTCCATTTGGTGGGATTGAACCAATCGGCACAAGAGGCCAAAAGCTGTTCCTAGTTGTTGACCTAACGCAGAAAAGGCCAAAACCCAAAGGTGGCCCGCACGTTATCGATGGAGAAGCTTTTTATTTTTCTATTAATATGAAAAAAAGAAGAAAAGAGAGAGAGAGAGAGAGAAGATTCAATTCATTCAATGCCCAAAAAGAAACAAATGGCCTATTGAATACGTAGAGAGAGACGAAAAAAGAGGGTGAAAAAAAGGACTTAGGTGAAGAAACAAGGAAGTAGTATGCAACACGGCAACATGTTTGGTATAATTTGTGTGTATGTGTGGCACATGCTTAGCCACCGCTCGCATTAGGACAACATATGCAGCCAAATACATAAATGCACGCTGGTGCTTTTATTTTATTTTAATTATATTAAATGTTCCTTTTGGTTAGCATATTATTAATACTATCTGTACTATTGAAATCTACCCTAGTAAAAGAGGTGCATAAACATAAATAGTATATATATATAAAATTCTGGGACATGATTTTACCCTTTTGATGATCTATCCCTCTGTGCATGTGTTGTAAAGGCTACTACTAGTTGAGGAAAGAATCACCAGTAAAATATGAAAAATATTTCACTAGTGCTCAGGCCAGCACAACTATTTACTTTTGTTCTTCGAGGTGGCGAAAAAATATCATTGCTTTCTACTTTTTTGATTAAAGAACGTTAAATATTTAGGAGTAGGAGAATATTTGTAAAACAAGATCTATTATAGATTTATCATGCAATTTATTTATTTTCTTTGGAAAAAGTTAGACAAATGTCTCACCCCCATTGTTTAATCATGCACTAGCCATTAAGAAGGCATATACTATCCATTTGTCTTATGTTCATTGTTCACTTTGTTTTTGTTTTATCTTAAACGAGCGAATTTTGTTGTGAGCTTACTTCGCTGACAGTGCGATAGAAATCGATGTAGTTTATAAAACTTCACAAAGTTGCTATGTGATGAGCAAGGATTGTTCGTACTAAATGGTTTTGTGACTTCCGCCTTTGTAATTCATCTTTGTCCTCCACGTATATTGATTGAATCATTTCATTAAAAAAAGAAATATGCACAAATTAATGTCTGGATAAAACAAATATTTAAAATGCGAATCATGTAGAAATAATAAAAATAAGATAATGGTAACCAACAACAACTTAACTTAAAAAAGCAAAAAAAAAAAAAAAGAAAGATCAAATGATAGTCATAAGAATAGAATTGACCAGTAGAATAATGTACATGAAAATATCCCCCTCCCAAAAAAAATAAATATATATATATATATATATAGTCTCATGATGCTGTTTTGCCATTCGCTAACCTCCGTAAAATATACTATAAATTTTATATGATATTCTATCTAAGACTTAGAATCCAGCTTGGATGGACTTCTTTTCTTCAAAAATTGTTTTTTTCAAAAAAGAAGAAGCATTTATCTAAAAAAGTGTTTGGATGTTTGCTTTTTAAAAAAAGAGAAGTCATAAAAAAAAATCAAAAATTTGCTTTTCTTGGAATTTTAGGTTTTAAAAAAAGCAGAAATCAAAAAACAAATATATCTTTAAAAATTTAAATAGTTTTAACTTAAGAAGCACTTCTAAAATAAGTAAACATGATAGTTAAAATCTCGATTTATCACTATGATTTTATATTTGTACGATTTATTTTCATCAAAATAATTTTATCAATATTTCAAATACTTTGACGTTTTTATGATTGTTTATAATATTTTTATATTATGATTTTATAATTTATGATTTTTTACCCCCTTCTAATTTTATGTAAAATCTCAATTTTAATGTTTCCAAAAAAAAAAAAAATCTCAATTTTAATTACCTTATAAACAAGTTAGTGATAATCCATATTGAAGTAGTATATGATTAATGTTTTCTGTAAGCAAGTAGATATTTTGAATTTAAATGGTCGTTTTTATTCTATTTCCACAATCTTTTGAATTGGTGGTCAACACTTTTCCCTTGATATTATCCAATTATTTAAAAATAACATTGCTTCACATTATTATGCATTATTATTAATGTTCCCAATTATTGCTATAGATATAAAATTTCTTATAAGCTCGAATACAATCAAATTAGCATAAATGGTGCTGCTATATATTATTAGTAGAGATGTAAAATTTCACTGTTCCAGCAGAGAAGGAATAAAATGAAAAGTCCCCCTGCAGATAAAATAGAATGGCCACCATAATACATCTACGCAAAAGATAGAATAGAACCAACCAAGCAAAAAGGAAAGGAATGATGGAAAAAGCAACAAAAAGAAAACCCCATTTTTTCGCGATAAGGGTAGGGAAAGAATCCTCGGACTACCAAAAATTTAAGTAAACTCTAGATCAAATACAAATTCGTTTATTCATTTATTTATTTTTAAAATTCACTTCTCCATGAACTTCAATGACCAAATGATCCAAATCCATGAATCAATTATTGGAATGAAATGAAACAGGATGGCTATCTCCATAGTTGCACCTTCATTTATGCCTCAAACTAAATAAAAACAATTTATGAAGTTAAACCATCGGTGATGATCCACGGGTAGGTCCCAATCAATGGTCAGGAGACAAATCTGATCGATCATCGCACGAGAACAAAAGGGGAAAATAAAAGCAAGAAAGATGGGAGCGACACGTCACGAGCTACTCGCGCCTCTCCAGCGTCTGCAAGAACAGGGTCCCACACGGGAAGGGTCCCTCGATGATTCGATCATCGTCCAAGCTCGTTTTTGTGAATAAGACTTTGCTGAGAGGGACCCACCCAACGAACGAGAGCTCCATAAGTACGCCACTTGTTCCTAACGCACGATGCGAGAAAGACAGATACAACGGAACCCGTTCCATTAGCATACGACAAAATCCAAAACCCAAAACCCCCCTTCACATTATTCATTTGATTTGGGATAAGAACTAAAAAATTAATAAAGGAGGAAGGAAAATAAAAAGCTTGCTTTTCGTATTTTTCAGCTTCAGGCTCCGACGAAAAACATGCCGTCACGCGCTACTACCCAGTAGTGGACAAAACACCTGTCATGGTCAATGGCATTTCGGTGGTAGTGTGGGAGGGAGAGCAATACTATGTTAAACCAAGTACA